>JAYMSV010001300.1:0-13241 GCA_036897745.1 Erodium moschatum | reverse complement strand
TGGTGGTGCAGGCGGCGAGGGGATATGTGCGGTGGGTAGGGTTGCAATGGTGGGCATAGGCATAGCCGTGACAAACAGAGGTGACGACATATGGAGGTAGGTAGGGTTAGGGTTTCCTAGGAGGAGCGCACGACTAAGAATGGAGAGGAGATCTAGATTCAAGTTTAACTTTTTTTTTGGTTAGTTTAGAATAAACAAAGTCAAATTTGATTGTAGATAGTATTTCAGCAAAATCATTGATCATAACATTTGTAGTCAAATACACATTTTCCTTATTTTAATTAATATGTAAGTGAATGGTATGCTACCTTTGAATTGATGTGATTTTGCTTGATGAAAAATTCGGTCAAGAGATTTGCGTTCATGAAATATAAAGTTTGGAATATCGTCGATCATGTCTCTTCTGTTCTGTCGATGCAGCGTCCAGCAGGCAGTCGCTATCGGGCTATCGCAATTAAGATTGTAATTCTCGCTACTTGTTCTGCCGCACTTAGAACTGCAGTTCTGCTTCCGTTGCTTGTTCCCCTTCTACATCGGCGGTGCCTCTTGGGGAGGTTTGGCAACAGGGTGAAGGTTGCGGGCGCATGCCTTCAATGCGGACATCGTAAAAAGCAAGAAGCGGGGGAGACAACAAGGTATCTGTATGACTTCCAAGACCCAAAAGATGGTCGAAGATTATGGTCGTTTGATCTTGAAATAGGATCAAGAGGCCGAAGCACCCGCCTGTTTGAATGACTGGAACAAGATAGTCCGGGACATCGGGGACATTATTCATGACTTAGTTACGATGGACGCAGATAAGTACGAAAAACTCGACGGGAAGAAGGTGGAACTCAACAACTAGCTTAGAGTAAGTGTTGAATATAATACTTAAGTTTTATAATTCACTTTCTTATCTCTAATGTTAAAGTTTCCTTTTTTCTCCGGTGCTTTAGGACTTCGCCGAAAATGACTATACGTTTTTTCTATGGATAGATTTTGAAGTCAAGTGGTGTTACAAAGACCGGAAGCACGAATGCAATATGTTGTACCTTAAGCATAAAGAGGATGAGTTGGCCAAGGGCAACCCGAATGAGGGTGATGACATTCTAGAATAGTTCCTAGGTCAGCCCGATTAATGGCGATGACTGATCGATCACTAGAACTCATATGTATATACGGTAACTACCTCGATTCCCATTTACTTATTTTATTTTTAAATTCGTCAGTTATTTGTGTTACTAGTCTTTGAAATACATTTGCGTATGGTAGTAAAAGGCAAATGCTTGTAAGTCGTCCTGGGCGAAGAACCCCCTCAAGCACCGTGCTGGAAGTAGGTCATTGGACTCTATCATAAAGGAGCTCAAAACCCGTAAGACGAACTCGTCTCTTACTCTGCGGATCGACGCTACACTAACTTCGTTCCCACCTAACGATGAACACTCACCGAACCGACACCACGAGGTATGATTTATACCCTTACCTTTCTTTTTCATTCAACTTGTTCATATATACTAGAATGTTTTTTGTTAACTTTAAAATTCATTCTCGTGTATCTTAGTTCTTGTTGGAAAAGGTATAGTAGAGCTTTTTCTGGCCCGAATTGCCACGCAAGAGTCCGGGTATAAGGACTCGTCCTCCACATCGGTTGCTTTACAGATTGATAGATAGGATATTCATGTGATCGGCAAACAAAGACAAGTCCAAGCGGGAGTCGGATAGAGGGTCAAGGTCCCCAAGGCTATGGATGTGCAAATTATCTATGGATCCGGACCCGCCCATGAATCCGCTCGACACGTGATCCGAATTCGACTCATCCTTAGGTTTTCGAACGGATGCGGATAAAAATAAACCGATTCGCATATTTTGGGGCGGACATATCACATCCAGATGACCCACGAAAGATTCGATCTGCCCAAAATATAATCTTTGATATTCTTTAAATGTAAGTCGTTCATCCCACCTAATATTTTCCCATGTATAGTTGCGTTTCCCCACGTGGTTACACAAGCACCACACCCTCTCAACCTTACCTCTCCACCAAAACCACTAAAGCCTATCTTCCAACTTATATCATAATCTCTCTCCTTCCTTACGGTCATGAAATCATGGCTTCATCCCGGCGGTGACCGTTCCTCTCCTTCTGATATTGTCCCAATGTCTACTTCCTCTGTATCGACGATGTCTCAACCCCACCCATATGCTCCCTTTCAGTTTTCAAAGATAACACGAGTCTCATTGTCCTCTCCTACCGATGCCTAATCGTCGGCCTTCTCCCCAATGATGTTCTCCCTCTCCGTTTCTCAACCTCACTATGATCTAAATCCCATTTTTGCCACCGCTTCTTTGGCTGAAGACCTACGAGATTGTAGTCATGAGGTCTCTAACTCGACCTATTTGTTCGACGCATCTCCAGATCAACAACCATGTTCATTGTTTCATTCTTGATTTTTTGCCTTCCTTAACCATGTCTTGATTAGTGAGCTTCCATCATATATTCCACCACCCTTAGTCTCCGTGCGGCTAGGGTTTCGAGTGTGGTTTTGGGTAAATATTCAAGTTAAGAAAATGTATTTGTTAAGACGCGGATTTTCGGATTGAGATCCGATCTTCCAATAATCCGACCAGACGCATCCGCTTCTAAAATTTGATCCCTTGGGCCGGTTTGATAATGGGTACATCTAATCCGCAAATATGGGGGTGGGTCTGAAATAGTGCGAATCGGATCAGATACCCGTCCATGCCCTACCCATGGTGAGGGATGTTGCTATGTCCAATGCGTCATTTGATTCCTCTAAGAGGGTGGATGAACTCGCTCGTACTATCATAGAGGAGGAGACTAGGCATAGAAGGTAGAGGCCCAAGTCGTCGTATTCACATCCTACATGCACAGAACGTAGAAAGGTCGTTACTATGCTTCCCCTAGAAAATAAGTTTTTTTATTCAACTATAAGGGAACTTTCGGTGTTTGCATGACATTTTTTCTGACATTCGGCTGTTTGTTTTGAACAATTAATTATAAATTCTACTACTTAGACTGTGTGTGCTTGTTGTTTATAGCTTCTTTTGCAGTTATTGCATGATTTATAGATACTTAATTTCCGATTTTGGACACAACTTGGCCTCGTCAAATATATGCCGATACGGTATCATACTCGGTGGTAGTACTTTCCGAGTAAGGCACTGAGCACCAAATTCTTCACCCTGTTTTCCTTTATTTTTCTCCAAAAATTTTCACTATATACATGCTCGATGGTTAGTTTTCCAACACAATTAAAATGGTATTTGTTCAAAAATAATGGACATATAAACATAAACATATACTTGGGTGCCTCTTAAGAAGCGCGTTTGTTTACCGTCGCTAGGTCTGCGGAACTAAGCATGCCTGATAAGTTGTTAGGATGACCTTCAACCCAAACCTCATTGATAATGAGCTCGGACTCCTTCCCATGGTCTATGACCAATCCTTCAATTCTTTGATCCACGCATTCGCCTTCTCCCAGACTACTTTTAGAAATTCGTTTTCCCTTTCCTAAGGTATGTTAGATTATAAAACAATGTACGGTACATTATTTAAATCTGTATATTAAACATTTCCAAGCAAGGTTATCACTCTTATGTTGTCATGTATGTCTGGTTCATGTAGACGATCCATCACACAACCTTCTACCCAGATGCCTGCCCCAATTGGTTTAGAACTTTGCTAAAGGTCAATGACCATATTCGAGCCATCCTCAGTGGTGACTCGAATCTTAAAACCTGATGGAATACATACTCAAAGATGAGTAATGTTTTACTCAAAACTCTCTTCTTTTTCCCAAGGATGGTCAACACTTCCTTTTCCCCGTTCTTAGACAAGTTAGATTGTATAATGATAACATGCGAATTATTTCTATCAATCCAAACATATTTAATGTTATTAGGTAGGTATTGTAACTCCAGTTCATCTCTAAACTTATCACGAGGTTCATAATTGGATGGGCATTTTGTTGTTAACCTATCATTGTCATCAGGTGGCTATCCTTCACCCACTGAGTTTACTTCACAAACTTGTAACAGACAACTATAACCACTAAGGTTTTTATTTTAGTCCTAAATAGATGAGTTTTGGACATCGATGCATTTGCCATGACATGTTTTTTTTTTTTGTCTTTTGTGCTAGTTTGTTGTTATTAAATGAAAAAAAATGGCCATAACATGTTTAATGGAGGAAATAAAATCTCTTTTGTTCTAGAACTTCTACTTTCTAGATTTTGACTTTTATTTGAGAAGACAATTTAGGGCTTGTCTAATGTAAACTATGGAAGTTTTGTTTGGGACATGGGATTTAATTATGTTGAGTGAATTATTAGGTGTATTTTACTCTGGCAAATTTCATCTACTTTACCAAATGAAAACAAATGATATATGTCAAAAAATTTAAAAAATGTACACAATTAGGTGCCAAAAACATGAACCATTCTTTTTTTTTTTTTTGATAGATGATGGTTTTATTTCAATTCTTTGAATTACAAGAAAGTAAAACAAAGATAGGGGATGCAACTCTGAAAAGAGGATCACCCTGATACCGAAAAAACAGGAAAAAATTCTCCTGCAAGAGAATAAAAACCAAAAGGAACATAAAAAACAAACTTGAATAACAACCAAGCATGAGAAGACTTGCAGGGCACGCCAAAGAGGACAACTTCACGCCCTTGCCAACAGCTCTAGTCTCCGCAACTTCCACCTCTGCTCCAAAACAGACCAGCTACAACGCGAACTCTTCTCAGATCAAAAATTCCACAACTCCACTGAGACGCACCCAATCACATGTTCGACAGGTTCGAATAGATCAGCAGGCAACACTCCGGCTTCTCAATCCAAAATCGTAAGCTGCAAGTTTTAGCAACATCTCCCGCATTTTTACAAATAAAAAGGGCATGGGTCTGCACTCTCTCCAACACCGCATCCATTCCTTCCGGTTCACCACGAAAAACAAGGGCGTTTCGCCTCAACCAAATGTGCCAGAAAGTAATATAAGCCACCTTAATCCAAACTTTCCACCACTTCTTCGATTTGATGCCTCTCCAAATCTGCAGTAAATCGGTGATTGACCTTGGCATAATAATTACCAAGTTCCACCAACGAAAAACAATGCTCCATAAAAAACCAGAAACTTCACAATGAAGGAACAGGTGACTGCAATCCTCAAAGCTTCGCCTGCAGAATCTACACCACATCTCATTAAGGGGAATGCGAACGCCTCTGCTTTCTAGAAAGGAGAAGGTCGGCACCGCATTATGTGCCATTAACCACACTAAGGCACTGAATTTAGGAGGTAAGCCCGAGATCCACAACATCGAAGCCCAGGGATAAACTACTTGATTCGTTTCAAGAAGGAGATCATAAGCCAAGCTCGACGAGAACTTTTTTGTGGACTTCACCCACACAATACAATCTTCTACTCCAGGTCTAACCACAACCTGAGTTAAAATGTTCATCAGTTCCGCTACTATCGCCCCTTCTCCATATAAAAAACCCCTTCGATACATCAACCTCCAAACCCCATCTTCACAAACCTCAGCAATTCTACACCCTTTTGAATTTGCAATAACAAACAGTCGAGGGAAACGGTACTGAAAGGCTGATTCACCACACCAAACATCTTCCCAAAATTTGATCCTTCTACCATCACCAAGCCTCCAATGTAAACTTTGTCCTCCAAAAAGAGAACTAAAAGAGAGATCATTCGCAAGAGCCATTATATGCCCGAACAAATAAGAGTTCCCTGGCTTGTCTAATGCACATAAGTTCCAATCTCTAGCATCCCATCCATACTTACTACATATAATCTTTTTCCAAAGAGAATCAGATTCATTTGCAAATCTCCAGAACCATTTTGCTAGTAAACTGGCATTGACGGTGGCTAGACGCCGGATACCCAAACCTCCATCACATTTAGGTCGGCAAGATTTGTCCCAACTGACCTTACACAGCACCCTTCTTGCAAATGAATTGTGCCACAGAAAACGTCTTTGCCAACTCTCCAATTTCGCAATCACTGATTTGGGCGCCTTGAACAATGTCATGTAAAACACAGGTAGAGCTGATAGGGTGGTTTTGATTAATTCTACCCTACCTGCAAAAGATAGAGTTTTAGTCTTCCAAAGGGCAAGCGACTTTTTAAAATTCAGAATTACAGGTTCCCAAAAAACAGCTCGGGTGGGACGTGTCCCTAAATGGAACCCCAAATACTTGAGTGGCAGGTTATCCGCAATACACCCTAAAGCTTCTGCAACCTCCTCAGCAACTAGAGTTGAAGGATTTAAAATCACCGCCTGAGACTTATGATAATTTACTTTAAGCCCAGAACACTTCTCAAAAGCCATAAGCGAGGCTTTGAGAGAACGCAGCTGATCCAAAGAGCCCCTAACAAACAGCAGAGTATCATCTGCGAATTGTAAATGAGACACTTTTGGGCCTCCTTGACCAATCTCAACACCTTCAAAATCGCCCAAATTAATACTTTCTTCAAGAACCTGATGTAGCCCTTCTGCTGCAATAAGGAAAAGAAAAGGAGACAATGGACAGCCTTGCCTTAGTCCATTTTGAGTCTCGAAATCATTACTAGGAGAGCCATTCAACAAAATAGATAGAGACGCTTTCATACAAGCCCCCATCCACAACCTCCACCTCTCTCCGAAACCCATTACTTCCAAAACATCTAAAACGTAACTCCACAACACCTTATCATACGCTTTCTCAAAGTCGAGTTTAAGCATAACCGTCTCAAGCCTCCGATTTTTAACAAAATCTAGAATTTCAGCTGCAATCAATACACCATCCACTAGCTGTCGGCCCGCCACGAAGCCACTTTGACAGTCACTAATTAAGTCTGGCATTACCCTTTTCAAACGAGAAGCCAACAATTTTGCCAAGATCTTGTAAGGAGCTGAAATTAGACTTATTGGCCTAAAGTCTTGAATTTGGGTCGGATTTGCAACTTTGGGAATAAGAGTAACAAAAGTCGAGCTCACACCTTTACCCAACGATCCCGAGATAAAAAAATCGTTCATGAATCTCATAACATCAACCTTCACAATGTCCCAACACTCTTTGAAAAACTTCAGAGTAAACCCATCCGGACCTTGAGCCTTATCCCCGTCACATTCTTGGATCACTTCACACACTTCAAGTTCCAAGAACGGGCGCTCAAGGTCCTCCACTTGACTCAGGGATAAATGCTTAAACGGTAAAATAGGCAAAAGAGGACAAATACCTTCCGGCTTTGCAAATCTGTCTCGAAAATGGTCCCTTACATGTTCTTTAAGTACAATCGGGTCGGAGGAGACGGAGTTCCCAATTTGCAGGCTGTGAATTTTATTCCTGGCAGCTATAAAACTTGCAATTCTGTGAAAATACCGAGAGCAGCTATCCCCATCATGGCACCACTTCACTCTAGCTTTCTGGCACCAGATTCTTGCTAGTATTTTTTGCTTTGCAATTAAATTTGCTCTGGCTAAAGAGCGATCAGACAGTTCAACAACAGTAAGATCCCTTTCCTCAGCTAGAAGATCAAGAGAGTTTATGAACTCGGACAACTCCTCTACTTCTCTATCGCACCGCCCAAAAACTTCTCTATTCCAACGTTGCAAATCCGATCTGAGAAGTTTTAACTTGTGCCACAAGGTATAAGAGCCCGAACCTGTGCAATTATAGCTTTCCCAAAAGGCTTTCACATCCCTTTGGAAATAAGTATGGTCCAGCCAAACATTTAAAAAACGGTGGGGTTTGGGGCCCCAATTGATTTGCTGATCTTCTAATAATACAGGGCGATGGTCAGAGATGTCTCGAGGCAAGCTTCTCTGAACTAGTTGACCAAAAGTGATCAAAACTTCCGCCGAGATCAAGAAACGATCTAAACGAGAAGCTTTAGAGCGCAGATACCACGTAAATTTGCTGCCCGATAAGGGTAAATCAATAAGATCTAAGTTCTGAATGAAATTCTCAAAAGCCTGACAATCGATTAAGTTCGTATCACAATTGCGTCTCTCTTCAGCATTCAACACCGCATTAAAATCTCCTCCACAGAACACCACATCACCCAAAGATTCACTCTCTGATTCAAGAAGACTCCACAAAACCTGTCTCTGAGTTGAAGATTGAGGTCCATATACGTTCATAATACAAATATTCAATGACTTGGGGAGGAAGCAACCAAAACAAAATAGAGTATTTTGCACTGAACGTGTAGACAAGAGTTTAAAACTAGTCTCTTTCCAAACAGTGAGCACTCCCCCTGAAGCTCCGTCAGCAGCAATTGCCTGAAACGCCCAACCCTTATCAAAACCACAATTTCTAAGAAAACACAGAGTTACCTCTTTCAACTTCGTTTCCTGAATGAGAACACAGTCCGGCGATTCTTTTTGCACCAGTCTCTTTAAACTCCTTTGTTTTTGTAAGGAGTTCGCTCCTCTGATATTCCACGAGAGGAGCTTCATCCAGGATAGTCAGGTAGAGATAGGGGTTGCAGGTTCAGCTGGACCCTGAAACTGCACAATTGCTTTCGAACCTGCTTGTAAGGCTTGTAACTCTTTTTTCTCAGCTTGTTTTAGAAGTTCCCACTCCCTCCTTCGAGTATCTCTGTCTTGGCTAATGGAACGCCTCTTTGCATTTGTCTGATGAATGAGAACAGTTGGTTGTTGTTTATTGCTTTTCAAACGTCTCCCTACTCGCTTAGAAGCCAGCTGTCCATCACAATTAGAACTCTGGGGTGTATTTTTGAAACCCATACATTCCAAGTCCAGATAGGATTGGTTGGATTTAGCCGATAAACTAGGAGAGAAAAAGTCATCTTCAAATTTTTGAAAAGAATTTGACCCTTTCTCCTGGACATCAACGTGATCACCGTTTTGTAACAGTAATGGTTCTGAATCTGCCACACAAATCGGAGGAGACTCCTGAGTTTCATTTTCTGCTGGAATGGTTTCATCTTCACCGGACAATGAATTCTCTTCTGAGTTCTTCTCCACATACCCTTTACTCGGTATATCCTCCCCAGAAATAGGCTTGACAGTAATCTTGAACACTTCCTGCGCAATGCGCAAATTAACATCTGAACCAGTAAATGGAATAACAGAGTGAACTAAGACATGGGCTGTTTCGAAATTCTCCACACGACAATCCAACACCATCCCGAAATGAGCACCGATTGCTCTGAAATTGGTCTCCAACCAACCCTGCAAAGGAAAACCAGAGAGAGCAATCCATTGATAAAAACCTCCTTTCAAGGGGAGTGAATTTCCATCTTCCACCAAGGTGAACCATTTTTTAACCCAACCCCAATTTGTTTCACGTAGCGCTTCACGAACACTTGCGAGCTGGGAGGATAGTAGAAAAACATGACTACCAAGCTTTTTCAGATCAATTCCAGTGACCCCCAAAGAACGCATCTCTTCTAAAATTGTTTCAGCTGAAAGGGAGTCATGCGATATTGCCAATTTGCCCAGAATTGCATCTAATTGCAGCTCCTCAGATAAAACACCAACGACTTCATCTAGAACCTTGGGGTTCGATTTTGGCACCCATTTCTGAGTCCTCCGAAACCTCCAATCCCCCTTATTCGATTCACCTTTTTCTGGCCAAGCTAACGCAGCAAAGATTTTGTGTCTCCCCAACTTCAGACCATTGAGCTTGCAAATTAGCTCCAACGCTACCTGCTTTGATTTAACACTGACAAAACCAAAGAAGCTGCCTCTTCGATTTGGTCTCCGAGAGACGAAGATCTCCTTTGATTCCACACCCCAGGACCTCAAAAGCTCCTTGATTTCTGACACCGCAATACCAGGTGGGAGATTGCATAAGAAAATTTTTGAACCCAAAGGAGCACCTGGATCTACAAAATTCTCCTTACTCGATTTCACCCCTGAACCAGAGGCCGGTTGGAATCTGCAAATTAACGACGCCAGAGACGGAAAGCGTACACCTCCCTCCTCCAACGGCTGAGACGGAGTGGGTAAACTCGAGCCACCGCGGACGGTGCTCGGCGGCGAAGACCCCAAAGTCTGTTTTCCTCTCTCCATCAAGTGGGTTGTAAATCCTCAAAGAATACAAATTGAACTTGAAATTCTTATTGATTGGTGCAAGAAGATCAATACAAGTATCTCACAACTATTCGTACTAAAAACATATAACACAACTCCTACGACTATTTTTTTGATAAGCAAAAATATTATTATTCAATGTACCAATATAGCACAGAGAAGTGGAGATCAAAACCCATATAACATGAGGATCTACCTAAAACAGAAACAATAAAAACAAAGGTTCTTGAAATGCAAGAAACCCAAACAAACGCAACAACTATGACTATAGAAAGCAAGTCATGGGATCTCTCTACCACCAAGAAAAAGAAGAAAAAATCGGATAAAATGTCTGCATAACGAAAAAACCCAAAGGATTGTTGTTGAACTTTCATATACAATTCCTCTATTGATCGCGATTGTTGGTTAAAAACTGAATCGTTTCTTCGGATCCATAAGCACCCCAATGATAAATAAGCCAATTTGAACCATCTGGAACAAATTTTCCACTGGCCAAGTCCTCTCTGAATCAAGATAAACTCAATAACAGATGATGGAAGTACGAGAATGAGATTCCACCACCTGTGACAACGCATCCAGAACTCCTAGGCAAATCTACGGAGTAGAAAAATATGTTCTGAATCCTCAAAGATCACCTGAAAAGAACTGCACACCATGTCAGCTAAGGAAATTCAAATACTCCTCGATTCCAAAAACATCTTGGAAGGAACTACTTTCTACATAATGAGCCAAATCAATAAGCTATATTTTGAAGGCCATCCCTTAACCCACAAGAACTGAGACTATGAAGAAGCTGCCACTAATGTAGGTGAATCTAATATGGAGTACATGTTGTGTGAAGTAAAGCAAGAAGCTTTAACCCACACGATGGTGTCTATTATGCTTGTCCGGTCAAGTCCAATTGAACTCAAAAGACCCATTAACTAAAAAGATTGGCAGTCTTCATACACAAAGCAATCCTGGCGAAAAGCCCAAAAACTGTACTCCAGATCTCCACAATTCAGATATTTGTTTCCTCTTTGCATTAGCAATAGAATATATACGTGGATGACAAATGCACAAAGCTAATCCTCCTAGCCATACATTTTCCCAAAATAATATTCTACTTCCATCTCCAGCCTTCCAATGAATACTCTGGTTTCCAAAGAGCCCAGTAAAATAAGGATCTGAAGCTAAACTAATAATATGAGAGAACAGAGAAGATGAACGAGGTTTGCAACATTTCGTCAAATCCCAATCTGCATAGTTCCACCCAGACTTCTCACGCATAAAACACTTCCACAATGAATCTTTCCCCTCGGCAAATCTCCAAAATCACTAGCCAAATAAGCTTTTGTTCACAACTCCTACAATTATGATCAACAACAAGAACACATTTTTCCCAAAACTAATTCTTCACATCCCACTCCACCCTTAACTTCGGTATCATTGCTTAAAACGACAAGTTTTTGGTCTAACATTCACAACTTTTTCGCTGTCGTACTCGCAATTATACCTTCCAACTCTTTAATCTTCTCATACATCCAAGACAATAATTTCTTCCTAAATTCACATGAAAACGAATAATTAGGTGTAATTAAAGTACCATGAAAATTCATTTTAAAAATAAGCATAGTTAACTAATATCGTATAATTAGAGAAAAGAGTTCCCATGTAAACTTATTCAAGCATATTGTAAACTTCATGTCCACAATATTTAGCTTTAGAGCATCTACAGTCCTTTAGCCTCGTAGAGGCTAAAAAATAAAATAATAATAAATATTGAGGTAAACATCATGCTAAAACAAAATATGTGCAGTCCAAGAGGCTAGGCTAAACGCTGGTTAAATAGAATGTGTTTTAGGCTTACTTTTCCCAAAAATCCAAATAGCCGGCTAAAAGAGTCAGTGGTTACGATAACGCCAAATGGAAAAAAAGTTGTCTCAAATCGTCGGGTAAACGTCGCAACGCAGACTTTTTGGTCGGTGTTTTCAAAACGTCGAGGGCAAAACGCCCTAAAATGCGGATGCCCTTAGGGCATATCCAATGCATTAGCTTTAGGAAGAATAAAAGAGAGAGGCTAAAAGCACATATTTAGTTTCGGGAAAACGCCGATTCCTAACGGTCTCAGAAAGGTCACCCTCAAGTCCTAACTACGCTCCACCTTTTGTCACAGATCCTAACATAAAGGTGGTATACATTTACAAAGAACACCACCTTTTCGAAATTATTTTCATGTTTTTGTAAAAAAATACCACATTTATGTTAGGATCTGTGACAAAAGGTGGAACGTAGTTAGAACCTGCGAATGACCTTTCTAAGACCGTTAGGATTCGGTGTTATCCCTTAGTTTTCTAAAGAATCTATCCTATAATGATATTAGCCTCTATTTGGCTAATCAATATTTTATTTAAATAAGAGACATAACAAAATTTGAAATTTCATTAAAATTGAAAGGGAAATTACATTGCGCATCCAAATGGACATATAAAAAGGAAATTGAAATGACATATTGAAAAATATCTAATTATTAAAAACACCATCTTCTAAAGGAGATGGAAGGTGCTCGATGAGGTCTTCTCTAAGTAAGCTATGAATATGTCGATCGTGAATCCTATCATTGTTTACAAGTATGACGTTGGAATTTTAACGGGGGTCCGTGATGGTGTCTTGGTGCGGATGTCCCCTCATCCTTTATTGGGTCAGCAACACCTTTGTATGTATGTCGTTCAACCTTCACAATCATGTTGCGGATGATAATATAAACATTCATGATAAGACCAAGTGACTGGCTACTCCACATTCTGTTTAGACGAGAAATAATGTGAAAACAAGATCGTTGAACCCTAAATGCTCGTTTCACATCCTTCCTCGCCGCCTCTTGATGTGTAAATATCTATTTATAAAAATAATTTAGGGTTTTTGGTGTGTAAATTTTCTGGTGAAGAGGAGTCAACGTTTTATTACGTTGCGGTCACGACGATATTTAACGACGATGAAAATCAGTGTTGCATATGAAAACGCCGTTCTTTTTCACCGAGTAAAACGCCTTTCACCCGATCATCGACTTTTGTGTATATATATATATATTTTTTTTCTAGGGTAAATTCCAGCTCGGTACCCTAAAAGTTTCATTTTTCATCACGGGTACCCTAACACTTTTTTGTGCCACCTCAGTACCCTAAACTTTCATTTATTCCA
>JAYMSV010001299.1:0-13242 GCA_036897745.1 Erodium moschatum | reverse complement strand
AAACTCAAAATGCCCGTGGTGAGTGCGGAAAGCCGTATTCTCAACATCGGGAGGATGCATTCGCACTTGGTGGTACCCGGACCCGGACATCAGGAGGATGCATTCGCACTTGGTGGTACCCGGACCATGAAGCTCTTCCAACAACTCCTCTATAATTGGGATTGGAAATTTGTCCTTGACCGTCTTCTCGTTTAAAGCTCGATAATCAATACAAAATCTCCATGAATTGTCAGCTTTACGAACAAGAAGAACATGTGATGAAAATGGGGAATGACTTGCCTAAATAATTCCTTGTTCGAGCATTTCCCAGCATTGCTTCTCGATTTCACTTTTCTGGCCGTGGGGATATCTGTACGGTCGTACCACTACTGGTTATGTTCCTTACTTCAACACTATACGATGGTCACATGCTCTCGCTGGAGGTCAGCCATTTGGTGGTTCGAAAAGAAAAGTGAATTCTCCAAATAGCTTGTGCAATTGTTGTTTCTTTTCGTCCTTCCCGTCCAAAAACAACAATTTTGGTTTAGGCCTATTCTCTAGAACACCCCACAGTACCACTTGCTTTCTTTGCCATTTAAACTCAATTTCATTTCAGAGAAGTTCCATAAAATGTTTACAAGGGTTTTTAGCCAATTGACCCCTTGTACAGCCCCAACCCCACATAAAGGTAGTAGAAATAAATCGAACGCAAATAATTGCATACCTAGTGTAATTGGTGCCGTATGACAGACCCCAGGACTTCGTAGTTGTTCTCCATTTGCCACCACGACATTAATGTGGATTTAGATTCGATTGGAACCCCTCGTCTTTATGAATGATTCATCAACAAAGTTGTGCGTCGACCCCAAGTCCAAAAGGATTAGAAAGCTAACCCCATTAATTTGGCCCTCAAGTTTCATTGTTTGTTTGCCACATGATCGAACTTGAGTGAAGGCATGAAGTGATATTTCTGGTTCGGCACCTTTTTCTTCCTCGTTGTCATCCAAAGTTTCCAACCAAAAAGGTTTTTTACATCGATGTCCGGGCACATATTGCTCATCACAATGATAGCATTGTCCTCTTTTGGTTCTTTCCTTCAACTCTGTTCTGGATACATTTTTCACTATCGGGCCTCGACCCGTACTTGGTTCCACACTCCTCTGAATAGAACAATGAGAGGTTGTATTTGTGCCTTTAGAAAACAAGCTATTGCCTTCCTTGAAATGGTTCCGCTTGTAATGACGAGCATAGCTCATAGCATTCAACAAATCATTTTGCTGCAGCACCTTCACATCCAAAGCAATGGGCTCCCGCAACCCACTGATGAAGATTTCTAATTCTTGGTCCGGAGTTAGAGTAGGTACCTGAACAGATAACCTTTCAAATTGTCTTTGATATTCCTCAACAGAGCGTGTTTGTCGAAGTTTCAACAACTTACCCATTTTGTTGCTCCTGCTAGGTTCACCAAAACGAAGGTGACAACATTCTTTAAAGTCCAGCCAATCCATTAACGGGCGGTCTCTTTGCATCTTCAAATACCACAATTGAGCATCCGCTTCGAGGTAAAAGGAAGTCGGGGCTACCTTGTCTCCTTCTCTGGTATGTTGTTGCAAAAAATAATTATCACAGCGACTCAACCATACCAATGGGTCCTCGTTTCTGTCATATCGAGGAAAATCCATTCGAGCTCCTCGATATCCTCCGGTTGAGTTGTCCCCATTTTGATATCCTTGCGGCCCTCCTATGTGAGTTTGATGCATGTTTTGAGGACGACTACCATCAGCCAAACTCCCTTCTTCTGGCCTTGGTTCCGACGGCTGCAATGAAGTTGAGATGCGCTGCAATTGCTCCAGCACAGCTTGTAGCTTCGCATATGTGGCTGCATTATCAGTTCAATATGAACAGGTAAATTCCTCAAACTGCTCTAGAAGTGTCTGTTCCACCATTCCTCCTTGCTCTGATACCAAGTTGATACGACCCTGGGTCTGGGAACGGGTGATAGAACCTTGTAGAGTGACGTCCAGCTCAAGCAACTGAGACAGTGGTTACTCTGTTTCCCTATACTGGAAAACAAAGACCGTGAGTTCAAAGTGTTTTTGTAAGTGGTTTTTAGCTTAAGTATTGATGCCTTTATTGATTTTGTCAAGAGCATTAAATACTAAAACCACAGGTTAAGAATAGACGAAAGCGGAGATCATATCCTACAAACAAGGAATTAAAACTAGAAAATGGAAATACCCACTCTAGTAGTGGTTGGAGTGGTTGCGTTCTATTTCCTCCAATTTAGCTTATTAGTTTGACACTTCCTCTTAACCTCTTTCGTTGGTAAGTCTTAAGGAGCTGATTTGCTTGTTGTCCAACTGTATTGCCACATGTACTGCAACTTGTATCAGGTGAACATCTCCCATTTGGTCTCTCCTCTCTTTAGTTATTCCTTTTTCGACCATTGTTTGGTTCGAAACACGGCTGTGGCCTTGAATGAGCAGTCACCAGGTAGTAGAATTCATGCGGATAGTTTTGATATCGTCGATTTTATTTCGTCCTATGGGTTTTTTTACCTCCCTCTTTCGGACAGGAAGTACTCTTGGTGCGAACCTCGATCTTGATGTAGTCTTATTTACCGATTCCTCCTGTTTGTTGAGATTCTTGACCTCTTTTTGGATCACTCTTGTATCTTGCTCACTTCCTCTAAGATGAACGGGGGTTCTCGCCTTTTTCTCTTCCTTTACACATGGTAGATCATGAGGGATTTCTTCTCTTTGTTGAGCAATGTTGGGCGTTTTATGCGATTGTTGGGGAAGCTCATTATGTTCTGTGGTCAAAGTTCAAGCGTCTTCGACATGATCTTTCCAGTTCTTTGATCATTTGGAAACAGATATTGTCGACCTTGAGTATAACGCAACAACTTTCGATGTGTTCGACGAATCTTGAACTCTCACCAAGGAGCTTCGTGATAGGATCACTTGCGATAATCATCTTCATACTAAAGCTAGCTAGCACGTCTTCTTGTAGAGGCAAAAGTCATGCGTCAAGTGGGCCTTGGAAGGAGATCGCAACACAACTTATTTTCACAAGGTAGTGAAAGGTAGAACGATCAGGAATCGCATCACCATGGTTGTAATAGATGAGGTTGAGCACTCGGATCCCAATGCTACCACAACATTTGTTGCTTCCTATTTTACAATTAGGTTCCATTCTGACAAGAAAGAGAGATTCAGACTCCCCCATCTCTCATTTGCGGCTCTTTCCCCTTTGGATGTGAATCATTTGGAACACCCAGGACTAGGTGGTAGAGGTAAAGCCCCAGGACTAGGCGGATTTAATCTCCTTTTTTTACGAGAAATAACAGCTTGATAGTGTATATTAAAAATGAAATAGTCATAAACATTGATATTGAAGTAATCTTGGATCGTATCAATCACTTTTTGTTAATCAAATTAGATCCAGTGTTAGAAAACAATTATTCGTATGTGAAAATATTGTCATCGTTTTAAGATATATGCAAATATAGTCCATCTTCTTGTTATGAATTCTTGAATCCATCATTACTATGTAGATTCATATGAGATTCATATCGTGCCTAACTTAGAAACGTTGATGATTAGAAAAGAACTCATGCCGAACTTTGTCCTCACTTATGCCCAACGAATGAATGTAATTTATTCAAGTGAGTTTTTTGTATCCACTCTCGTTTGAAGTGGGGTTTGGCAATAAACTCACATGGAGACATGGCTAGAAGATAGAGACCAAGTAGAAGCTCCAAGATAGTGCCATGAGATGAATACATTGCAAACAAGATAGGGCCACATAGCACTAAACCCACCAACATTAGCATTAAAGTAGAAGATGACCCTATTGCTCCTTTCTTTTTTTCTAAAGTTGATGTTAAGTTATAGTTGTCCATATGCACCATCCAACTTATCTTTCTTAAGATTTCAAACATCTTAATTGGACCCACAATCTCCCCAAACACCCCAACATTGACAACTCAATTCTTCTCTGGTCATAGGTTCGAGCCACTCTAGACACCATGCCATGCTTCCATTGATTTTTGAAGATACTCTCATCAAATATTGTACGTATAAAGAACAAAACGGGAGGATATGCGGTGGATTGTCCAAGCCAGAACAAACTCATCGACTACTCGTCCCCTGCCTCGTAACGAGTAGTCTCGAACTTTTTTGGTTCGTGGAAAACTGAGATGTGACGTACGTATTATGTCACTGCGTTAATTTTTTTCCAATCAACTATGACATATGGTATAAAAAAGTATTCAAAATAACAAACTATAAAAACATCTATAATGGTAAATCACTCGTTTATTTTAAATCCTGAAAGCCATAAATCTTCATCTCATTCATCAAATTTTTTGTCACTTTCAGTATATAATACAATGATTGTTTATTCGAATATACAAATTGTCAAACTATTTCAATATTACACATATGAAGAGTTGTTTATATAAGAGACACATGTCACAACATATTTGACTGTGACAGCAGTGACCGGCAAATGTTTATCGATTCATTCGTCGTTTAATTATTACGTGAAAACCGTAGGTGAATAAAAAAGAACGCTCGGTGTATACCAAGGGGTCGCTCTTTGGATCGGGAAAGACTTGTTCGCCCCATTGATGTTGGGAAACAGATTGAGCAACGGCGAAATGGTAAACTTCCTCAAGATACTGATCCACCTCAGGGGTCTGATGCATGGACGACAATTCGTGCATTGGCTTCCAAGAAGAAAGATGCGTTGAATCGTCTCTAATCTGGGAGGTGAGGCTTGGCGGGGTTACTTTTCTTGTTTATTTTGCTCCTTGTTTTGTTTTTAGGAAAAGGCTAGGTCTTTCAGCTTCCCTTACTGAAGTTCCCTTGTAATCGTTGCTTTGGTATTTGGCCTTTCAGATCATCTTCTCCTCGAAAAGTGTCTCCTTAATAAATTTTCGAGCTTATAAAAAAAGAACGATCAGTTTATTAACTCACCTATTTCCATAAATGAGAAAAATCCAATCACCAAGTAATAGTAGACCACTATGTTTGCCCATCGATTTTTGAATGACAACTTACACAAAAATACACATACACAATCAAATTTTACAATACATGAACTTGACTCAGCCCACTATTGTGGGTCCCGGACAGCGGATAAGCCAATTGGAGCTATGATCACCACAAAACGATCATGATGGTATGTCCCGAAAATCATAGACCCCACCATCATCACCACAAGTGGCTCTCATGATTCCTCCCACCTTCCACACCCACATCATGAAAGCAACATCACACATGGATCATTATGTTTGTGCATGCCACCGCACCTTATTTACGGTGCAACCAAAATCAAAGGGCCGTTCCTTTGTCTTTCTTTTCTTCGGATCATATATTTTTATTCGTAGCGCGCATGTGCACTCAATAACTTGCTTGTCTCTTGAGCCTCTCCACCTCATATATATACACACAATGGAGAGGGAGAAAAAAAGAACTTTATCATCTATTAGGGTTAGGGTTGGGAAATGATGGAGAAGAGCAAGTCGTTCCCTCAATACTCCGTCTCCTACTCCGGCGAGTTCGACTTCGACGATCAAGGTAACGCGTACAACTTCAACGGGCCGAGCAACAAAGGCGATCGGTTCGCGACGTCGAACGATCCGGAGATGAAGAGGAAGAAGAGGATCGCGTCCTACAACGTGTTCACCATGGAAGGTAAGGTGAAGTCTAGCGTTAGGAACAGCTTCAAGTGGATCAAGAACAAGTTCACGGACGTGCGTTATGGTGTATGAGTAGGTATATACTATTGTATATTGATTCGAGATAGGGAAAGGTATTTAGTTAGAGTTTGGAGTATTGATGTGTAGAGTAAATGATGCATGAGAACATGGGTCAACAATAATATCCAACGCTATGAAAGGCTCTTTGTCAAGCATCGTGTATGGTGGTCGTCAATGGTTTTTTTAAGGTTGTAATATATGTTTTTGTTGGAACATAGATGAGTACTTTCTTTAACCATGGGTTTCTCGTTTATTGTCATGCTGGCAAAAGGAAGATCCTATTGATTTCTACTTTTGTTTTATATTTGGCCAATTATATTTTAAGCACCTTTTTATTCTCTTGATCCATGATCTATATATGTTCACATGTTAGAGTGGTCCCAAATACGCGGTATTGTACCGAATACATACGAGTGTACTGGTAACGATTTATCGAATCACAACAGGACATGAGATGAACGAGTTTTTCTGACAAGTCAGTCACTGACCTTTTAATAAACATGAAGGTAGGGTCTTCGACTTGAGAAAATAACACCCTTAATATCCTGTATCTGAGTTGGCCATGTGAACGACCACCTGCACATCAGAACGAATGACGACTCTAGATCAACCATGGTACTTGGCACATTCCAGAGCCGTGGATACTGCACGAGCATCGATTATAGAAGCGTCCCAAAGGGGCGGGGCAATCCCGTTACCTGTAACCAACATCATACCTGTGTCAGAACGGGCGAGAAATTCCCAACCTAATTGCCCAGTGTCCGGAAAAGTCACCCCAATGCTAATCGCTATCCAACCCGGTAGAGGTATGGTAAACTTCCCAAGGTGGTCACTCCTACTGGCCGATAAGGGGCCCTAGCTGTTTGTGTTTTTCCTTTGTTTTGGAGGTGCATGACTATTGTTCATTAAATTTTGCTCTTGTTTTAGGGATAATTCTGCCTCACTACATTGCACCTATGAGAATTCAAAATTACTATCCTAACTTTCTTTCCTTCTCGCTATCTTAGAGTTTCAAATGTCTCAATTTAGTATCCAACATTAACTTTTCAATCAAAAACCCGTAAAAATCCACAACATCCCTCACTATCAGTCAAAATTTTAAAATCATGCTATTGAAGAAGAAGAAGAAGAAAAAGAAGGGTTTGAGCCTCTAAAGCTGTTTTGGACATTTTTTTTGGAAAAAAGTTACCATTTTTGGCCAAAAAAGACGAAAGGTACCAACTTGAAAAATTTGAAACTCCAAAATAACGAGAAGAAAAAAAATGACTTGGATAATAGTTTTGGAATCTCATATTTGCACAGTGAAATTGAATTATCCATTTTTTTAATCCTTCTCACGTATAAGTTTAGTTTAACGGTATTTGTGTCTTTTCGACTACAACTAATTAGTATGGTCAGTAAAACAATCACGATATACTACACTATATAGTTGGAAGATCAACTGTGATTTTTAAAATCCTTTTAATATAATACCTTCATTTTAGTGATAAAATTGGAATACAAGATCTAATAAAAATGATTATTTAACCATTATTTAAGTTCTTATCCCTTAATATTATCGGTAGATTTTTTGTTGTCATAATTATAAATACGTTAGAATGAAACATTTCATCAACAATTCTTTCCCATATTACTTTCTTTCATTCGGAAAAGGGTCGTCTTGTTGTAGCTAATCGTCGGTAGCCGCTGTATCGGTTGCTTTGGTAGCTATAATAGTATACTTCCTAGTTTTATTGTTCAGTTGTTCGTTGAACTTTGTTTTCTGGTGGACCTGTTATTGATCGATACCTTCATGCATTTGCTTTTATTCCTTTTAATATATGTTGGTTGCCAATTCAAAAAATAATCACCAATTTTTTTAAACATGTATTTTGAAAAATAAATTATGGATTTGGAACTATTTGAGATGGATTTATCATCTATTTTTGTTTATAAATTATTGTATATATATTTTATTTCAATCAAACATTTAAAATATACTTTATTTATTTAATTTTTTTGAGAATTATTTATTTATTTTTAGTTGTTATCCTTCCCCTAATATTCTTTTTTTTTAAAAGACTTCCCTTAATATTCAACAGATCAAGCAAGTGGTGGTTACATAAATTTCATATTTCGCAGAGTACAATAGATCCAAAATTGAACACAGAAAGTTTCACTTTCGTCATCAGTCTCCAGCAGATTCCAGTTTTCGCTAGGGTTTCTAAGGTACATTTCTTCGCAGCTCCCATGGCTGTCTCTTCCTTCTCTTTGATTAGGGTTTCGATGGTCTGATCGGAGTTTCTAGATTGCGATTACTGCAATTCCAAGTACTGATTTGACTTCTGTTTTCTGGAATTTGAAGGCAATGGCAGGGCCAGGGAGTTCCATGCTGTATTCATTTCTCCTCTTCACAGTCATCCTGTCGCTTCAGGAAATGTACAGAGGGAAGCTCGCATCCACGGAGCTCTTCACTATTCTCGGAGGCTTCATCAGTTCTCTCCTCTTCCTCGTTTTGCTTACTGTGAGTTTCTGAATCTCCATCGTGATTATTTCTAGTTACTTTATTTTATCGACATTATTTCAAGTTAATTGCCCTTTTTTTGATGAATATGTAGGCATTTTTGCGAACCCCTCCCGTATTGAAACAGCATAGGTCTAGAAATACATATTATTGTTTGGGAAAAGCATGATCTGTGATTTTCAGAATTTGTTGAATATCCATATTTGGATTGATTGGAATTAAAATTAAGAATGATTTGGTATGAATTCTTAAAAATCAAAGAAAAAAAAGTGGATCACAAAATGGTTTCAATGACAATTCTAAGTGTTAGCCCTTTGCACTTCACACTGATTATTGGACTGCTGAATTTACATCAGTTTGACTACTTCCGCTCAAACATAGTTATTCATGAATGCTTATGCATTTAAGCAGATATTATTTTGTGTAAAATTTATATTTATTATGTAAGTATTCTATTGGTTGCATTGTAATAAAGACCTACTAGCTGTAAGTGTGGCAAATGATATATAGGTACTTCTGTGATTTGCTCATGCTATCGAGCTTAATCATTTTTATTTGATTATGATTACTAGTGTTTCCTTGCTTGCTTTTAATGCAGTTTGTTGGGAATTTCCAAGAAACATGCGGCATGAAGACTGGATGGGGTGCTGGTAAGTATGCTTTTGCTGCATTTCCAGTTTGCATATGTTTTTGTCAAATAAATATCTTCCTTCCGGGGATTATTTTTTAGTTTCCTTGTATCTATTGGCCACTTTTATCCAGCATTCTGTCCATCTAGCTCTGCTGTTTTCTTTTGTATCTTTGTTTTACCTACGGGATACAACCATTGCATAGCCTGCTGGGTTCCAAGTGCCTAAGTACCTCAACAAGTTCACTCCCTCCATTTAATATATGATGTAATGTGTGGTGTGGACATATAACCAAAAAGTTGTTACCAGCGCCAACATACTGTCTTTATTTTGCATGTGACATGATATGGAACCTTTTCTTTTCCCATTGTACCGTGCACATGCATTATATATGAACTTATAACATTTTTAATCTATATCTGATTCCTTGCATAGCAGTGGATGGGCATTTATCCTGATTGTGCCAACATATGGTCAAAATTATTCGAAAAGCTTATTATTTGGAAGTGCAATAGATGTCTTGGTTTGTTGCTTGAGACCAAGATAGCTAGTACTTCTCATGTTGCTAAATCACATCATTTAACTGACAAAATAATGAATATGAATGGTCTGGACCTCAATCCCCAGGCTCATCCTGTGTATTCCATTTTACTTACAGAGTGGTAGGGATATGTGACCATCAATTTTGCTTCCCCCACATTCTACTGTCTTTAGTTTGCATAAAGACAGTTCAACTTATTGCTTTTTTGCTAGTGTATTCATTGTTTTTCCAAAAAGTGTTTTCCCCAAACAGTACTAGCAAGTGTTCTGTGCATTCAGTTTAATGGCCAAAAACGATTTTGCAGAAAGACATGTAAATCTAATACATATTTCTTTGGAAAGCAGAGTATCTAACATTTATACTGATAATAGTATGTTGTATCGTAGTGAATGGAGAAGAGCATTCTTTGTGACCATTTTGCAGATCTAGTTATGTTTCATGGAATGGGACCAAGCATACTTTTTTTTTTTGCCGTACAAGTTTTGTATGTGGTTGCCCATAGATACTAATGTTACTCTGCCCACTGTGTAGTTATTACCTAGTTCCCATAAAATTCTCACTGTTCTTTTATATTGATGCAAATGCCTGTTTGCTTAACATCATCATTAAGCTAGCTAGCTTCCTTGTGTTTGTGTGCTGCAATCACTTTATTGGACTGAAAACTTATTTCATTTCTCTGTGGGAGGGAGGCAGTCATCAACCTACTTATTAGTTAAGGCCTCTACATTATATAATGTTACATTTAGATCATAATCTGTCTTTAGAAAAGTTTTAGTCTGTTTAAATGTCGACACTTTTTCAATATATACCTCAAACAAATATAATTTGTACCACCTATGTAACGGCAATATTAATGTAGGGATGCGGTTGGAGCCAGGAGGCTGTGAAAATGAATATGAAGCTATATAGTGTACATAATATATATTTGAGATCTCTTTGAATTGGGCCTTTTTGTATAAAATCATAGATTGTAACAATGCATTGATTTTTTTGTAAATTACAGCATAAAACATGGTAAAGAACTTAAATCTTCTCTTTTTACTTTGTGCAGTTATACTAGCAGAAGCTGTTGCCCTTATCGCTGCTAGCACCGTCCATAGAGTTTGTATCACAACATGGTAATCCTTGTAGTGAGATAAATATTATACTTTCTATTGTTTGTTCCTTTTTTCCTACAGATCAGAATAAATGTTTGGACAACATTTTGGGAAAATCTGTTTAGTGTATCAGTATAACTATTCCTAGATACTTGATAAGCTCATCTCTTCACAGATAATTTAGTGAAAACTACAATTACCATTTATGGAAAATGCCTTGTTTGCAAGGAAAATAATGTCAATTACCATTTATGGAACTAATAACATATCTTAAATACTTATGGGATGAGGATAATGTTATATATGTTATGTTCCTCTGATCTATAAAATTAATCAGCAATGTATTTGTGTATAGAAAACACGTGAGCTTAAAATGTATTTATCTGTTCTGTTCACACTTACTACGTTATTGATGTAGAAAGCAAGATTTAACATCCACTGCTATCTCTCCCAGTATTTGCTTCTTCTTCACATATATCTGTTAACCAACTTCATTTTGTTATTTTGATTTATTGTGCAAAAGTGTTACTGATGTTATTTATGTTGTTGTTTTCGAATGCAGTTTCTTGTTCTCAGTCGGTATACTGTATGAAGTCAACAAGCTTTCAGGGGTGACACTTACCAAAAGTGAATCTAAATCAAAAAGGTACTAGGAATAAGAGTAATCTTCATGGGATTATAAGATACATTTGTGAAATTTTTAGAGAGGAAACAAGATATTTTTGACACCAATTCGAACACGTAACTCTTTTATTTCTGAAAGTTGGAATGGATTTGAATGCATTAATATTATTATGCTTGACTCTTTGCACTTTACTACATGCAGTTAGTTTGTAGAGTAGTGAATTCAATTTGTGGAAATTGAGGGACTCAAGATCCCAGATCAGTCCTTGTTTTCTCAGAAATTTCAGTGCCCATTTTGTTTTCTTATCATGTCCATTTTTTCCTTTGCTTTAATCCTATATTATTATGCATGTTTTTCTAATTCTGCTTTGTTTTGGTCATTTGTTTCACGGTTTGTCTGGCAAGATTGACATGTTAGCTACTGAAATGTTAACACATTTGCTTTTGTATCAAATTAGGTAAGCAAAATGCTGTCAGGAAGCTCAATTAGATTTTGATTGCCATTCATATTGCTGATTGCCTTGATAAAAAACTTGAAAATAGAGGACTTCTTGTGAACTATGATAGTACATGCTTCGGCAAATTCCATTTTTTTGAACATGTCAGTCAATTATGTTAAATAAAGATGGAATTAATTCATTGTTTGAAAGGTGTACGTTCAATTATACATGAGTTATCAACATTATGTAGTAGGAAAGTAAAAGATTTAACTCTACTAATTCTTAACATTTTTTCAAACATTGCATTTACTATAGAACCAATAAAAGAGTACTTCAAGGTCATTTTTTCTTGTTGATTTACCTTATGTTTAATATAGTTCTGCACATAATAAGTGAGTTTTTTTTAGAGAAGTCAATAATTCGGAACCTAGGATTTTTCACCTAGGATTTTTCTCCAAATCTACCACTGCCACATACCGTTCAAAGCTCTCTAATGAAATGATCTGCAATTGAGTTTTTTTTAGAGAAATCAATAATTCGGAATCTAGGGTTTCTCTCCAAATCTCCTGATCTGCTGCCTTCAGCTCCGCCTCCCTCTCCGATCATCTTCACCATCCGTCCGATGCAACTCACCATGGAACCACAATCATTATGCCCACTGATCCCTACTGCATTCCGTCTGCTAACTCGTTGCCCTTCCTTAGGCCGACCCTATATAGATCCTCCCCCAGGAAGCCCCCACATCCACTACCACATACCGTCATAAGCTACCCCATGAAATGATCTGCAATCGGGTTGGGGATCGACCAACTATGGTGGACTCTCACCGCTTACCACTAAGGAAGACTGCTGGAACTGAGACTGAAGAAATTGAACAGACTCTTCACTGGCTTCCATATGACAAGACGATAGGAGACGGATCTCGGGGACTCATTAGGGAAAGGCCGCTGGCTTTTTCCCCACCGCACCTATACCATCAAGAACCTCTGAGGGAGGTCATGAAACCAAACTGGCGTTAGGAGGGAGCCTCTAGGTCACATCCACGCCCCACACAGGACCGCTGGTCCCGATCTGGTGAACCTTATCCGTGGACGACGATCCACCACTATGAGCGGATTCTTCCCGATCCATTCAACGATGACCCTTTTGAGCAGGGTTCCAACCAAACAATGAAGGAGATCAACATGGCACCCCCATGAGGAAATTTATGCTACGGATCGTCGGTCTGTCCCGAAACCCAGAACCCATATGGCAGGCATTGCAAGGACCCCAGATGATTCCCATTCCACCCGGGTCGGGCGATTCCCACACCCCTACCCGACCACTGGAGGGTGAACCACCGATGGATTTCTCATCCCAGGCTTCGGATGAATCATGATTTTCTACCCAAGACAGCCTGTACTCCACGAACACTGATGAGGACGTCAACTCCGATTGGGAAACAGCAAGGCACGCTGGATTCCCTCGCGGGTCGCCATGAGTCACCAGGGCCTCCCGGGGTGTCATTGAAGAGACATACCCCGGCTTTCGCGAATCAGACCCTTCTTGATTCCCAACCTCCTCCTTTCCCCTGCATACTCCTTGACCGAATGCTACGACATAACAGACCTGATCAACCCATGGATCTGCTGCGCCACACACTGATGGAATAGGGAACCACCC
>JAYMSV010001298.1:0-13246 GCA_036897745.1 Erodium moschatum | reverse complement strand
TAATCGACGAAAGTTGGAAAACATTCTCGTCGGGAGCCATGATCAACGTTTGTAGGATTTGGGAGTCCAATCTTAAAGCCCCTCAACCCCCTGCTGGCCTTATTTGGGAGGGTCATGTTCCTTGGGGCGATCCCCATTATCCCCCCGCAATTTAAGGCAACCACCATCTTAGGTATTTAGCTCCTTGACATCGCGTCATTGTGCGTATCTCCAGTTGCCGAATCTCTTCTATCATGTTGTGTAGAAGTCTTCTTTTTTCCAGTCAAGTGTGTCGAATAACCTGTTTTGTTTCAAATGGGGGATACCAACCTGTATCTCGGTTTGTATCGGGTTTATCCCTTGACTATGGTGTTGTTTCTATTTTTGGAAACGATGGAATGGTGCATAACTTTTCTCAAAGAAAAATTGTATGTGGAATATTTTTAAAGCTCGAAATTAATAAAATTTAAAGTCTCAACCAATGCTATGATATCTGATATGAATACAAATATATTTGATTGTTAACATAATCTTATTGAATTACATATAAAACTTATCATTGTGTTATAAATGTGTTATATTACTGTGTCATTGGTAAATCTAGTTGAATAAGATATTAAAGAAAATAAAGGTTAAATACGTTTTGGTCTCTTTTTTTTGTCTACGAATGTTAAGGTCTCACGTGTTTAAAAATGATTTATTTTGTACATTTTGTTTTGTCCACGGATATTTTTTAAAATTGGGTTAAAAAACCAATAGAATGATGTGAAATGTCTATTTTACTATTTTCAATTCAAATTAATAGATCTTATGAGTTGAAAGACTATTTTACCCCTCTTTTTAATTCTTTAAAAATTCATTAATATTTCAATCAATTCATAATAATAGTCTTTAATTCCTTATTAATTATTTATTTTTCAAAATATTTTTCATAAATTTTAATTTCATATTATTATTTTTTAACTTTCACTAATTATTTTTAGATAAATGATTAATTTTTTTTATATATTCATAATTATTTTTTTGTAAAATGTTATTTTCATAAAAAAAATGAAATTTTTTTTCTTTTGTTTGTTTACAAAATTCATTTTTCTTCATTTTGTTTAGGTAATGATTTAAGTTTACTAATTATTCATAAAAAAATATGAAGAACATTCATCGTCTGAATTCCCTACGCATGTTGGAGACGCTAGGTTGTCCTCAAATGGTGATCTGTATGGTCTTGGAAATGCTTGCTCCGACCAGATCTACGACCGTGCCTCGATGCTTGCTCTACCTAGATCTATGAGCTTTAAATATGTCTCCAAATTCATGTAATGAGAGAGATGAACAGACCTTGTTGGATCTGCTTACTATGTTAAAGAACCCTAGACCTCGATTGCCATTGGAATTGGGTTCGCCAGAGCACGGAGCTCTGGTTCTCGTCGTGTATCACGATTTCCAAGCTACACGTTGGAAATTTCTTAAGATTAGATAGTTTTCAATGACTTTAACATAAATATACGTGTTGACTTTATTAAGAGAAGCAAAATATCCAGTTTGGCTTATACTATGGAGAGAGAAAATAGAGCGCTAACGTGCTTTTGTGGTAAAGATCCAAGGACTCAGCATGTTAGTTGATGTGAAAAGCTTGGTTCGAGTATGTTGCTATAAGGAGGTTAAAGGTCTGGGTTTTCGAAATTTGTATGACTTTAACCCTGCGCTACATGGAAAACATGTGTTGCATTTGGTTGATCAAGATGGGAGGCTAGTGATAAGAGTGTTAAAAGATAATACTAGCCTCATTCTTCGATTTTAGGGGCTTAGTTAGGATCGAATCTGGGCTATATCTAGTGCAAGCTTATGGTTGCTCAGTGTCTTCTTCAAGGAGGGGTTCAACATTCGACAAGCTCGGGTTCAGAAACCAATTTGTTGAAGGCTTCTTGGTAACTGGGTAGGGGTGTTTTAAAAAAAAATGCTATACCTGTTACACTTGCTAATTTTTCCGACCTGATACCCATTCAACATCCATCCACATAAAATAAGTGAAGTGCGAATTGTATTTTTATAAACATGCCTCATTGTGGGTGGATGAAGGATTACGAGAATGAGATCCGTGGATCACTTGCCCACCCGTTTCTCTCAACATGTCCCCCTATTTTAGGTTATGTTCAAGTCTAAATCAACGACAGCAATTATTGAACATTACACAACAAGACTGCTACGAGCTTCAATTTCACAACAAGATCTCTCTCTCTCTCTCTCCCCCTCCCACTCTGTCTCAGAAAATGTCCCATAAACCTTATTCGTTTTCAACTCATTTGTTCCCACATCACTATAATGCACATGAAACGAGGGATCAAACTTGATCCATCCGTATGTTTGCGAAGATTAAATCTTGCATGTATTATTTTTTTCGTGGATGATTCATAGATCTAAGAAATACCAATGTACATCTGCGCGGGTGAAAATATATCCTCATGGACGGGTAACCTTTCTATGAAGACCCCGAGTTAAGGGATGACCGTTACATTTCCTCTCACCATCAAGGTTTGGTTGGTTGTAATATATAAATCTTGATGTGTACGTAGGAAATGAGATGGGATAAGAAGATACTTCAAGACATTCTTTCTAACATAGATTGTGCGGAAGTATTGAAAATACTTTTAGAGTGTGTTTTGCACGAGGAGAATATGGTTCTAGCCTCACGAGATCCATGGGTATTATTATTCGGTTATATATGGGCATCGTCTTCTCCAACAGTAGCGTAGTCTTTGGGTGGATTCTTGATCTTCTAGGTTTTAGGTTAGTCTTTGGTATGTTCTACACTTATAATTCTGAACTTCGTTTAGGTGGTTGTGTCGGATTGTCTGCCAATAACTATTCGTTTGGGTGCCAGGTTCCTTGAGGTCCCGTTCATGTGTCTAGTACATGGTTTGGAGTCTTTGATATTGTGTTCTTGTTCTCGACTTGTTTTACATCGTTTTATAATTGAATTGAATAATTTATTTCCCCAAAACAAACCAACATATTTTTAGAGGTAGCTCGGCAAACGGATTAATAAATTAAAATATTTGTCTAACTGCTCCATTGGGTACAATAACTCGGACTAAACCCCGAATGCCACTTGATTACTAGTGCGCTTGTCGTGCCCATTTTGTGAGTTAATTCTTAGGGTGTCAAGTGTCAGGTTCCTTGAGGTCTCGTTCATGTGTCTAGTGTGTGGTCTTGAGTCCGAATCTTAACTCCTCTTACTATCTTTTTTCAATTAATTGTGAACTTTTTGGCCTCGATGTAATGTGGTGGTCAAATTTGTTACCAGCTAATCATTTAGGGACTGGTGGTTGAAGGTTATGAAGAGTTGTTCGTTAGAGAAATTGTCTGAGTTATCGTTTTAACTGTGAAATTTGGCTCACTACGGAGGAATGAATCCCCGAGCACGAAGGTGGTAAATATTCGGGCAAGAATTGGTTGGGAGAAGTAGTTGACGATGCAACGAAGGTCTATGGGAAGGGTCACGACTAGTAAGAAAGAGTTGTAGAACCCAATGTGGTCTTATCCATACACTGCATTTCTTACTTTGAACATGGATAGAACAAGTTTTAAAGACACGATGAATGCGGGTATTAGGTCCATTTGTAGGGATTATGAAGGTGGTATGCAGGAAATCAGTATTCGAGTTTTGTCGGCCCTCTTATGTATCCCCCTCGATTGTTGAAACTATTTCCATTTAAGTAGCTCTCAATTGGGTTCGCCGAAGTCCTACAGAAGTGACAAAATATACAACAGTTGTCAACTAATAGTGTATTTAGTCTTGTTAAGTCGTTCGTTTCTTTCCCTCTTAGACCTTCTTACTAGGGATTGCATTTTCCTTTTTTAAATAGTCCCGATCATATTGACCTCAAGTTTGTTAGGCGTTCAGCGAACATGACATTTGAATGTATTGTCAGAGAAGATCGTTCTACGTATACTCATTATGGTCAGAAACGACTTTCTATGCAGTTAGGAGTATTATGGTTTATTAAGTTCCATTTCCTAATTTTTTTGAAAATAAAATCAACTCATTTTATAACAAAATAATAAGAGAAAAAAATCGTGACGGCAATATAAGTTATAACATGCCAATATCTTTTTTGATTCATTTTATCTCAGTCCGAAAAGAAGGAATAATTTTATTGTATGTTGGTATTATAATATGTTAACATAACTAATTAAAATAAATAGTAGTTAGAAATGAATTTTAAAACGATTATAGAGGTAATGAATGACATACACGAGGGAGGAAGAAAAGAAAGCAAGGAGAGGAGAATGATAAGACCAAGTTTTGTCCTAAATAAAAAAGCAAAGCAAAAACAACAAACATATGAATACGAATGAAAATTAGAAGATCCAATTGTGTCGTCTTATGATGTTTCACGTTGAAAAGCACTCATAGCTCATGAGGTTGGCCCAACTCTACCATTCTCTCTCTAGACTCTCTCTCTAGAACTCACTCACAAAACCCACCCTCACTCTCCATTATTCACCTTCCTTCTATATGGCAATATTAGATGATTACCAATAAAGATACAAATGCTTCTCTTATGATAACAAACCCCTCTCTCATTTATCATTATGATAACGTAAAACAAAACACCATTAATCATGCTCTCTCTATATACCCATGAAGGGCATTCTCGTCATTTCACATATACCCCTCCCCCATTTGGAATCACACCGTAATCCCCAAATGAGGGTTTAATATATTTCCAATGGTTTCTCCTTTTTATTGTGATTGAATCGGTTGTTCGGTTGTATACGACAAATAAAATCTTTCATGAATTCTGATTCATAAGATTTTGGATAAAGTCAATAGAATATGTATATTTTTCAATAACTAGTGAGATACGTTTGTTATTTATTGGCATTTCAATCATTTAAATGATTTAGTTGAAATCGATTTTCGCCAAGATTATACATTTCTTTCGACACAAGCTATCCAGGAGAAATTGTCAACAACCCTCATTTACAGATTTGAAATGGACATTATTGTCAAGAGAACAATTAGCAATAGTGGTAAAAGAAAATTGGTGACAACATTGATAACAAATGCAAGGAACCCCACAAAAGGGTAAGAAATGAAAAAATTACAATGATAGCCCCCAATTGAAAGAATGGGAACACAAAGGGCATGAAAATGATTAAAATCAACAGTTGCCAAACCAAGAAATATAGAGATTCACAAGAAGATTATGAGCCATGAGTGACACACAAAAAAGCATAATAACAAAAGAGAAAAAAAAATAAAAAAGGGAAGGAGAAGAAGATGAAGATACACACAAACAATACACAATAGATGGATGGTGTGTGATGATGGTTTGGAACCAATCCAAACCCATCATTGCGAATCTTTGGGACGCCCTCCTATTATAGCCCCAAACCCCATCATTTTACCCTACAAAAAATACCAAATACCCTTCAAAGCATAATGACCAAAATACCCTTAACATATTCCAAAAATCATCAAAAAAAATACAAATGTTAAACGAACTGAATCGAATCTAACAAGTCTTGAAAAGAAGTTATCAGGGTTATAAACTTAAAGAGGTTAAGATCGAGTTCGAAAAATGAACTCGATCGTGAAAACAAAATGACCAAAATGCCCTTGAGCTGTTGCCAAAAATGATAAATCCTGGCCCCTTAACCGGCCGCCTTCCGTGCTTACACATGCATGATTGTTGTGTCAGGTGAGAGACCCATGTCCCCTACACCACCCTCTCTCTCTCTACCCTTTCACTTTCTCTCTCTACCCCTTTTTCTCTCTATATATTTGCTCCTTTGTCCTCACAAGACTCACTCACTCACTTACTCACATCTCTCTCCAAGTCCCATTCCTCTCTATTTTTACTGCTCCTTGTCTGCACAAAGCCACAAAAACTTACAGCGGTTAGAGAAGTAGAGAGAGCATAGTTTTGTTCCTCTCCTTTGGCAGCAGAAAAAAAGGTGATCTTTCTTGAAAAGAGGAGGAGGCTGTGGAGGCCCCCACTTCTCTATGTTGTGTTCCTCTTCATCTCTCAGTTGCTTAGATCTTCCTAGTCTCTCTGGTTTCATTAACTCAGCTAGACAATGCTCTTGTCTCAATTTTCCTGCATTTCTAAGTGTCTCTCTGTTTCTTCCATGTCCTGTTCCTCTGTCTCTTCCACTTCTCACATGTTCAGACACACCAACATTTGATTTCAACTTACATTTGATCACATGTTTTTGGTATTGTGTTTTTTGGGTCTTGATCATCATGGACAATGAGAGCTTTGTGCTTTACTTGGGTCTGTGGACAAACCGAAAGAAAAGAGAAAGACCCATTTCGAATGAGTGCAGATTTGGACTAATGTGTATCATTTCCTTTTATCTTTACCTCTTTTTTGCTAATGTGATCACTCTATTTACCTTCCTTGCCATCACCACTACCATTGCCATTGCCATTGCCATTGCAAGCTACCTCTTGTTCATACCCAAATCTTGTTAATGAGTTATGTTGCCATCTTTATGTCCATACCCTTATCTTTTACATGATCTTTTTCTGGATTTTGTTGTTGTTGTGATTTCTCTATCTTCATAAATATTATATTGGATTGGGGTGGGGGTATCTATTTGTTTACTCAATGAGCATGATGATTTGTGGAAATGCAGTACAGCAGTTCTGTCTCCATGTGGTGATGATTTGTTGAAATAATGATCATCAATTATTTTCTCCAAAAGAAATCATTTTTCAGATACCCTTTTTGATGTCAGATACTAATTTTCCTTTTGGGGGTTTTTCAGGAACATCAATGGAGAAGCTGAACTCAAAGCTGTTGCTTCAGAACTGCTACATAATGAAGGAGAATGAGAGGCTGAGGAAGAAGGCTCAGCTGCTGAACCAGGAGAACCAAGCACTGCTCACAGAGCTGAAACAGAAGCTCTCCAAGGGATCTTCCAAGGGCAATTCTGGAGGGTCCAATGTGCTTGACCTCAATCTCTGCAGCTCCAGCTCAGGGAAGCCCTGAGAAGGAGAAGGAGAAGAAGAAGAAGAAAGTGCCATGGAATGGAGCTTAGTGTTTTTAGCTAGTTTTTGTGTAAAAGCCAAAGTCAAAAGTAGTGGAAGAAGTAGTAGCAGTTATGTTACATGTTGCAGTTTCAGTTACATAGGAATAGGAGAGGGAAGGACAGAGCATGTAGTAGTATGTAACTAATGTGTAAGTATCTTTGTGTATCAGAGATACTTTTCTTGCTCCTATTTCTATCTTTTCTTCTCATATCTTCTTTTACTCTCTCTCTCTCTTTTATCATATCAGACTTTCGATTTGTTTATCAGAATATCCATATCACCATCATCAGCTAGCTACCTGCAAATATTCTATATACTTTTTTTTCATTCATTATAATAATAAATACCTTTCTCTCAACCAATTAACTGTTCCAAAACTAGAACCAGTTCATTTTGATCATGTCTATTAGCATTACAACCTTCTCCTTGTCAAAGTTCCAAACTTTTCAAATGGGTTTTCAAGGAACTTGAAGTTGGATTAAGAAAATATGTTCCGTCTTGAACTGATGATAATTAACCAGTCCTCTGTATCAGTGTGATGTCTAATATGTATATCATGAACATGAATCTTAAGTCGGATTATGAAATTATGTTCGGTCTTGAACGGCCTCCAAACAAGTGATTTCTTGAGTTTCAAGTAATGCACAATGGGCAAGTGATAGAATCCAAAAGTGGGGGTCATGGAACCTAAATTTGTGGGTGTTACATGTTTTCAATCTTGCAAATGAAATACCAGCTCTTTCTTAAGATAAGATTTTATTATTGTTATCGTAACTTGAATTTTGTCCACCGAATCAGCAGTTCAAAAAAAATATCATTGAACAAATAAGTTTTGATAATGCAATGCCAACTCAAGAAACTGAAAGTGGGCAAGTAAGTTTTGGTGAGTATGTGCATGACCCAACGTGGAAGAGAATCATGGTGTAGTGAAAAAGGAGAGCACCAACCCTACCATGTGATGTAGATAAAGAGGAAGAAGAAGAAAGGAAAAGAAGAAGAAGCCAGGATATATATTTGAGGCAGATGGGTGAATTGTAAATATAATAAAGTGTGCATTATTATTATAATTAGGGAGGAAAATGATTGGATAGAAGGTATGATGAGAAAGGAGGCTTTTCATGGAGATTGTGGGGAAGGAAAAGGGTGATGGGAGGATCTAAGTTCTTATCAGATGAAACGTCATCACAGACAACAAAGTCAATGAATGTCTCAAACTCTGTGTCTGTGTAGTGAGAGAGAGAGAGAGCTGAGCTTGGTGGTGGTTGACCATGGAGGAACCAAGAATGTCAAATCAAACTCAAATGCACCTATGCCATAGAACCATCTTCATTATATATGGTCATCAATGGAGATCTTCATCTCTCTCTCTTCTCTTCCCCCAAGTCAAACTGAAACCTTTTAGGTATCATGACTTGGAGATCTCACCCTGTCAATGCCTACAACAAGTCTCCAGAATATTCAATTCCTTGTCAATGATATAACCATTTCAACTTCCATACCCAATTCAAAAACACCATCTCAGAATTCATTTGATTTCCTCATATCTGAAAATTTTGAACACATAATGTTGAAGGAGAGATACAAATCACAACAACAATATCTCCATCTTTCTAAATCACACAGTTTACATATGGAAGCTCATCTCTCTTCCTTTTCCTCAGCATTTTAATTCCAAGAACAGTATCCATGCCAACATTTGCAATCATTTCTTCTAGCATTGTATAAATTAGGGTTCGTGATTGGGAAAAGAAGCCACAGGAAGCTCAGTGTTCCAGCCACGAATGCCACGCTAGTTACTATCCCTGAAATTGGGAGAGATAGGTCAGCTTCACAATAGAAGATATTCGAAGCGAGTGAGTATATGAGACATAAATGTTGTATTTTGGAACAAATTTTCAGTTAATACTTATTTCATATTGTTCGATAAGTCAAATTATTTATTTTTCTCTAAAATTCATGGCTGCATAGAGTATTTCTTAATATGAGATCTCAAATGTATATTTTTAGTAATTATTTCAAGTTGAAGACTAAGACGGAACTTAATTGGAAGGATGCTTACTATCTCCCTTACATTCCTCCCGTTCCAAGGTTTTTGGATAAAGTCAAATACTCTTTTGAAGGATTTAGGATTTTATAGTGTAAATATAGACGTTCATTGTAAATCCCTCTATCCAACTTCCATCAAGGTATAAACCAAACTATTGAACCTTCTAGGTATAATTGCAAAAAATGGTTGTGGCTGACACTTTTTGCAAATTATTACTGTTTTCTAAGAACGGTTGCAAGTTGTTACTGTTTTCTAGAAACGGTTGCAAGTTGGTACATTGAACAATTTTTTTTTGCATTGTGAATGACACTGTTAAAAATTAAAAGGAAGGTCGAAAACCCCCTTAAAAATAATACTTCAAATTTTTTTTATTATTATTTAAAATTAATGGATATTTTAGAAGAAATGTTAGGATTTGTTTTATTGAAGGGAAAATCAGTATTAAAAAAAATGGGGAAGTCATGTGCATGTCACGTTATCAAATTTATCCAAGAAATATTGTTCACAGCACCAACTTGGAATGGTTTCTAGAAGACATTTGCAACTTGAAAAAGTGTAAACCATACAATCAATTTTTGCAATTATCCCAAATTTCTACCTTGAAATCCAATATACTGATGAATAGAGAGATACATAAGCTAATGAAAATGGTGAATATATTAAAGATCAGCGTATTAACAAATAGCTATACTCGAACATGGAATTGAATCAATGGAAACTTGCATACCTTTACTCTTCGAAAACAGCACGGGCAATCCCATATAATTGCAAAATATATGAGCAACTAAAGGAGCAAGAATATTACCTGCACAACATCGGAAAATTATGGATATCGGGTCCCTAGAATTTAATTGATGGAGGCAATAGAAACATTTCCGTCTACATGCTACCTTGAGAGGTCGATTAATGTTGAGTGTCTCTAGATATAGAGAAACTGAACATTATGTACTTAATTCTATCCAAAATCAGCATTGAATTTATATGACCAACATATATATCCCTATCATGATAGACAGATAAGAGTTATGATCACCAACCTGACCGAATGAAGAGAAAAGATGCATACCAACCAAAGATCACAGTGTAGCCTAGTTGAAGACCTGACAAAAACATCATCATATCAACAAGTTGAATAATATTGGGTAATATGATCTCTTCTCCTAGCAAATGTAGCACGTACCTACAATCATTAAAGCTTGGACCAATGTATGCTTCTTCTGGATACATAACTCCATTAAATGATTCAAATGTGCTGTCAAACAATAGTCATTCACAGTAAGATAGTTTGCGTTGAGTTCAGCTTTACTATTAAAAGACAAAAATGGGCAAAATAGGTACTTTAATAACATGATATCAAATCAAGATGGCAAAAAAACTATAAATCTATATTACAAGTTCCGCATGATTTAACTCCAGAATTTTTTTTACGACTATAAGCAGTATAAAAGATTAAACCTATACGTCAGTGCAATATCCAAATAATTAGTTGAGATATGTACCCAAGCTGAAGAAAATAGGGCAGAGAAAAACAATATTGTATGTTCTGAATCCTCCACAAAGAAGTAAAGGTATCATACATGCTCTAAACACCAGCTCCTCCGTAAGTGGTGCCTGTTAAGTGAAGAAACATTAAAAATGATGATGACGAATCATTGATTATTTGAATTCCCACCATGCAGAAAAAATTAATTTAAAAAAAAAACAGAAGAGAGGATATATTCTAGGATTTCTTAAGGCATGCTGTTGGAATATGCATCCAAGTTAAATAGGAGATACATATAGACAGATCAAGGAAGAATATAGAAGATGTATCATTTATTCTTAATTACTTTATAAATTTCTTAAGGACTTCTCCAATGAATCTATAATCCAGATAATATGCTTGTGTTGGATGTTCAAATCATCAGAATTATTCTTGAAATCTTGTACATAATATACTACATAAAGTTTGTTATGAAACAAACACATCAGGTATCAGAATCCCAACCATTAAAGCAACCCCGCTAAGTTAAATGTAAGAATTATGCTAAAGTAGACATACTAAATTGGTAAACATACTAACCACTACACAATTACGCCACCACAAAGGATTGGAAACAAGGGATGAAATCCAGGAGAAGAGCTCTTGTGCAACACTTCCAAAACAGTTGAATGATAGGTTTCCATTTAGATCCCTACGCTCGTTCCATGAATCCACCAATGTCAGAAACTTCAGGGCCATAGAGCCAGTGTACATAAGGGAAGTCAAGCAAAGCGGAAAGGCCACAGCTTGCCACTGTTTCAACATGAAATTGCATTCAATATCGCAAATTTAGCAATCAGACACCTTTTCCAATCTGCAGATGGTATATAACATGATAGTTACCATTTGGAAGAGAATGTCTCCGTCCAAGAATATTTGTCTTAAAAGAAGAAAAATAAATAATACTCACAATATGATCCAGGCGAATTCCATAAACACCCAATAAACGTGAAGCATCCATGTCTCTTATCTGCCACAATTAAAATGCCAAATATAAGATCAGCTATTTCAAAGAGAACAATTATGACCTCCATCCCACTCTAACTGTAAAATATACTAAATAAAGATGTGCCAATGCAAATGCCAGTATTCTCTCTTAATAAGCGAACTGTACTTAGTTTGCAAAATATACATTTTAGATGACTTGGTAACAATTAGTCAAGTTTGTCAGAAAATGGCATGTACCATAAATTCATTCAAGCACTAAAAACACCACACTCTCCTTCCCATAATGAGTGTACCATTTACTCTTCTATTTTAGCAAAGATTAAGGACTATTGAAATAATGCCCAGATTTCAGTAACCCCTAAGCCTTGCTAAACACAAGTAAATGAGTCTTATCTGATTTCCACACTTGCCCTTATATCCTACTACAATGTGCTAACCCACCAAGTGGTGGTAACCAGCTAATGACGAGGGTATTATTGATAGCTATAATTTTGAAGTACCAATAGAACTATAAGAGCTTCTAACTAATTGCAGCCTTCCACTATTTCTATAATTGGCTAGGAATCTAAATCACCATCCAGGGGCGGCTGAAGATGTGTGTAAGAAATTATAGGAAAAAAGTGAACTTGACTATGTGTAAAAGGTAGGTTTAATATTCTTTCCCTTTTGCACAATATCACCAACACAAGTAACCTCGAGCTTTCAATCAGCAATACTTAGGTACAATAAAGGGTACTTTTGGGAGCCAGTTTATGCAGCCTAAATCCTAAATTTTTAGCAATTGGATTTGGAGCAGAAAATAACAAATATACACTGTATTCCTCTGGAATACTAGGCTTCTAATCTATCTAACCCCCAAGCAGAATGAAATCATAACATTTTTTACTGTCCTGTGATGAATCTAATTGCAGTTATTTGCACATTGGAAAACAAAAACACATACATTCCTGTGAATACACATCAGAGTACTCCAATCCGAAGGTGAAAGCAAGCGCACAGAAAATGCAGAAATGGAGAAAATTGAGCTTACAGGGAGGATTAGAGCGCAGACGAGGAGAGAGACGAGAGTAGAAACAGCAGCGCAGATGAAGCGCCTGATGAGGAAGAACTTGAGGGAGACAGGAGGCGGGAGGCGAAGGACCAAAGTGGGGGCATAGAGAATGGCAACGTAGAAAAGGGCCATGGCCGTGCAAGCCACCAGAGCCACTGTCTTGGATACGCCCCCTTGTTCTCCTTCCATTTCCATAGGTGGGTTGGGGATCATCGTCAGAAGCAAAACCCTAGAGTTGCAGGTTAGAGAAACGGCAATGGGTGAGGGTATGTTTCTGGGTTTAGCTCAATCAGCTACTTGCTCTGCTGTTGTTGACTTAAAGGAGACAACTTGGCATCTGGGTCGGGATGATTTCTTGCTTGCTTGTGAAGGAGGCTTCGCTTCTGTTCTTCAAGGTCGTCTTTGTTTCTTCTTGTTCGTTGGTTGGGAGTTGCAGGTGACTGGCTATGACCCAATGGCTGCCATGGGCTTCAACGGATCTTCAAGCCCATTTGTTGGGCCTGGGCTTCAATTACATTTTGACATCTTCCCCCTTCGGTGGCCCACCAGAACTCTATCTGTCCGACCATGACAAAATAGTTTGAAAGGAAAAATACATAAAAGGTCTACATCTATTCTTTTGTGTTTTTAACATGGATCGATAATTTATTAATCGAT
>JAYMSV010001297.1:0-13251 GCA_036897745.1 Erodium moschatum | reverse complement strand
CACCCCCCCCCCCCCCCCCCCGCCCCCCCCGCCACAGACAGCCCCCAAACTTCGCCGGTCGAAACAAGAACCCCAAAGGCCACCAAATCCTCGAACTCAACTAGCAGATCTTGAGAGCAACTGCCAAACATGGAAAAACAACCATCTCGGGGGCCAACACCCGACTAAATCGAGAGGTCCCGAACTCCACCATGTCGGGAAGAGAAGATCTGACAGAGTAGAGAAGAGAAACGATTACCTTGAAGAAAAGAAACGCACCCGGACGAACCGCACTTCAATGATAATAAGCAAACTCGCCACCGCGCCGGTGGCCAACACCAAACAGGCGACGCCCACAACAGGGACGGAAACGGAAAGAAGCACCGCGTCAAGGCCAGAGGCGAGGAGGGGTGAGCCCGGAACCCACAAAAACGCACTGCGACAGATCCAGTGAAAGAAATCCCCCGATATATAACCAAAATGGAGTAGAAATAGTTCCCATTGAAGATCCACACCAGATACCCAGAGACGAGGAAGTGAGCGCCCGGAAAATGGAGAGCAGCCCAAAGGAAGAAGGAGTAAACGGAGCCAAGGAAGGAAATGAGAAAGGTCGGCGACCGGAAACAAAACCGGATCTGCAGCCATCGACTCCAAAGAAAGAGCTTGCCACTAACAGATCTAACGATTCGAAGTCGGCACCGACGGAGACTCACTCAAAGACCCCCGACCACCAACAAAACTGACCCCCATGCCCTAGATCTAGCCCTACACTTCTTCCACGGTGTCAAAAATGACACCAAACCACCAGACCAAGCTCCATCAACAAAGAGAACGGGGGAAGAAGGGGCTAGCAGTTAGGACACCAGAATCAGATCTGAGGCAACCAAGGCGTCCGAAGAAGAGAAAGGGGAAAAAGGGCGATAGAAAAGGGAAAAAAGAGAGATAAAGGGCGATAGAAAAGGGAAAAAAGAGAGATAGGGCCACCGGTGACTCTCTGACAAACAGATTTGCCAAGACCGTCACCGACGGCCACACACCTCAGAACTAGGGTTAGAAGAAGTAAAGAGAAGGGAGAGAGCAAAAGTCTAGAGAGAGAGCAGGATATTCATACACATACAATATATAGAAACAATATAAATGAGGTTTAATTCCATCTCACTATCCTAAAAGTTTCGAATTCCATTTTCACTACCCTAAACTATTTTTTTCACCCTGTTACCCTAAAGTTTAGGGCCAAAGACTGTAAATTACCCTAAACTATTTGTCACACATGTTGTGCTACCCAAAAATATTTTACGATACTTAAAATTTTGGTCATGAACTTTACGATACAAAAACTTTTGGTCATAAACTTTCTATTAGTAAAAACTAACCAGAAATACATGAAATGTCCATTTTCCCCTTTTACATCTGAATTAATTTATGCATATCACTTGAAAGACTATTTTTTTATTTAGTTAATTTATTTCATTTATTTATTATTTTATATTTTTATCAAATGAGGTTAATATGGTAATTTCCCTTACACAATTCATAAGGTTTCAATGAGTGTGAGGAAAATCGACTTTTCACTCTCCACTTACCAGTTAAATGGATCAAATGACTAACAGAATTGAATATTCCATCCATTTTTACTAACGAAAAGTTTGTGACCAAAAGTTTAGGTATCGTAAAATTTGTGACCAAAATTTTAGGTATTGTAAAATATTGTTGGGTAGCACAACGTGTGTAACCAATACTTTAGGGTAAGTTACTGTCTTTTGGCCTTAAGTTTAATTTGTATCACTTTAATACCCACAGTCTGACTCCATTAAAATTTGGACGGAAAGCTCACGCATGTGCGAACCACATGCACAATAACTTGAGTGAATTGTCCACTCTGCCCCTCCCTTACTTAAGCTCGATTTACCCTGTTTGTGAATGCTCAATACCCACATTCTATCGAAGAAGAACAAGAGGAGGAAGGAAGCAGCAGATCCGAGGAGCTCGAAGGTGTGAAAGTCTGGGTTAAAGAACATGAGGATTGACGGAGTGTTGTACCGCAATTGTGGAGTAAAAGCCATACGAACCTCGAAGACGAAGGAGAATCCTAGAAGAAGGTTTGCTGTTTGTGGGAAGTTCAGTGTAAGATTTGCAATTGATTTTTGAGTTAAATTTAATTTCTGTGAAGGATTTGGTTTTAGGTGATTTAGGGTTTATTTGAGCTTCGATTTGTTGTTTTCATAGCGTGAATGGAAATGCGATTTCTTTTGCTAGATTGATGAAGAGTCGTGTGAAGTTGTGGGGAGGATATCACCTGGACAAGAAGAAATGAACTTGAAGCTGAGGATGGAGGTGGATATGAAGAAAAACATACCCAAAATTTTTATTTTGGTGTTGTTCATGATTGTAGGAGTGTTGATGTATTATCTTAAGCATTAGATGAAAGTGAATTTCATTTTTTGTGTTTGTTGTACCCTGTTATGTTTGTGTTCAATCATTAACTAGTAATGGAAAATGGTATGTTATTTGGTTATGAATTCATGAGCAAACTGAGAATGTATGATGTTTTCAGTTTAAGGTTAAGAATTTAGCTTTCATGTGTTTGATCTCTAAAAATGCATATTTGAAACTGAAAAGGGAATGAAAATGGAGATGTGTACCAATATGAAAATGGATTTTTGTAAATTTTGGCATGACCCATCTGTTTTTTTTTTTGTTGAAAACCTATAACTCAGAACTTGTCAATCACATAACAAGAAAAATGAAATTACCTAACCACAAGGTGAAAACCAACAAGGGTACCAAACTGAAAATCAGAAACTTCAATTCACAAGAATTCAGTTTCACAAGAAAAAGGAAAGACGATAAATGTCTTACACAAAAGGTTTCATGTTCCCATCATACATGTGCTTAATGACTTTTCACACTAATTACCCATCACCACAAAAGTCTAAAAAAAATACATCTTTTCATAAGTGCACAATTACCCCAAAATAACTAAATGATACACTAAGGAATCCAAGGTGATGGTGTTGTAGAGCTTTGGCTTGAAGTGGTCAAGCTTGAAGTTCCATGTCTTCCCCTTCGTCTTCCTCTTCCTCGCACTCGCACTCTCCCTATTCATCTTCTTCTTTGTCTAGTGGTTGGTGGGATGAAAAATTGGGCATCCTCGATGATTCTTGATCAAGATCCTTGTCCTTGAAGAGACACAAAAGGGCTATACACATGGAAATATGTAAATAGGTAAGGGTTCTAGAAAAGAAAATGAATTGCAAATAGGATATCCAGTTTTTAGTTTCATACCAGAGTTTTCATTCTCATCGTGTTTAGTTAAGATTCAGCTAACCCAACTATAGATCCTCCTTGTGATGTTGTAGGATTGGAAGTTTGACTCCCCAAGGTTGATGGTGTGGCTTCTTGGGTAATTTTTGTTCTCTTACTCCTCTTTTCAACTGATTCTTGTCTCTTGGATTCGATTTTATTTTTTGTGCACTCTTGAACAAAAAATGATCAAGTTTATTTTAATTTTCATTCATACCCATTACATTTGCTCCATCCTGGTTTGTTTCTCCCAATGGTACCTTATTGGTTGCTTGATATGACTCCATTTCATCTCCTACAAACAAAAAAATTAGTGATTAACATTGTCATGAACATTTAGGAAAATAAATTGAACAACAAAATGATCAAGTTTGTTTTTTCATACCCATTACATTTGCTGCTCCATTATGGTCCGACTCCATGCACACCTCACTGTCACTTGAGACCTCTTCAATTATCCCATTCCCATCCAACATTGATAATTTGTCAAGATCGTACCCATGTTTCATCATATCCAGCATATCGATCTTCGAGAAGTCTTCTTCTTCTTCTTCTTCTTCTTCTTCAGTACTTATACACCAATGGTCCCCATCTTCTTTGCCTCGGTACCTCCCGACATCTTCCCACCAGGACACAACAGATGTAGTGGTGGACTGCCATCGATTAAAGAGGAACAACTGAATCCTTACATTTATGGTGCTGCAACCATTTACCTACACGCTCATCACTTTTTATATCGAACACTAAGTTTTTTTTTCTTATAGTACAAGGTGCTTGTGGGCTCACACCCAACCTAATTAACTAAGGCATTCAACTTGAAGAAATTGCATTCATCTTCATTGACAACAACTGGTTTTACAGAAGCATCTTCATACTAATGTAGAGCTCCAAAAAATTTCTCCCCATAGAAAATTTCAATACAAATGTCCGACTGAACAGTGGGGTAAAATACATAACTTACATTTCGTGGTGCTTGTCCACCACCACGATTCTGCATAAATTCACAATAAAAATCCGAGATTTACTCAAAATCCCTAAAACCCTAAATCAGCCAACAAACTCTAAAACAATATTAATTATCCAATTAACAAATAAGACTCCCTAAAAATCTCTGAAAAATCTAGACAAGGTGAAAAACAGCATGATTCGAATCATATTGTACATATTTCAAAACAGTTAATAAGATTCGGACCTCTAAATAGATTCGGACGTTATGATCATCGAATTTTGTGCATACATTATAGCCAAGAGCAATATATGTGGGGTATGAAATTACTGTTAAGTACAAGCTGTTAGTATAAAATAAAACAAACAAAACTTGTACATTTCTACTGTTGAGTTCATGAATAAGTATAATTGTAGGCATTACATCAAAAAAAAAAGTATAATTGTAGGCCCGACTTCATTTTTGTGATCCAGGGGTAGGTGCTAAAAGAAATGGACAAATTCTTATAGATGGCAAGGTATTGGCATTTTACCGATTCAAATGAAATATATATAGTCAGGTGTAATTATATACAAGTTTTCCTTTTTTTGTAATATCAGAAAGAACACTCGTTGAAAAGACAAATGATTACAAGGATGTGGATTAGTAGTAAACATGAAAGAACTATTTATGAAGGTTACAGTGTTTTTTTGTCCTTTTAAGACAGAAGCTGTCGAAAAGTGAGCCTGCCTTGGATAAAATTCTTAGGTAAGCCTCTCAAAACCTCGATCCCAAGAATCAAAGTTCTAAAGAATACACAATCTAATCTATATATTATGAAACAATGAAACCCAGCTGCCCCATCAGGCTATCTCGGTTGTCCCTGTGCTAAGACAACCTTCCAGGTGCAGGAAATGGGTAGAGAATATAGCTATCAACAGGGGATTCTTTCTTAAGCTGTTGATGAGATCATCCTTGTTAATCATTCCGTCACCATCGCTGTCGAATAACTTGAACAGTTCACGAATCTACAGTATGCAACAGCTCGAGTCATGTTCAAAATGAAAATTCAAGAAATAATTGTACCCTTGTCTTTTTTTCCCTTACCTCATCCTCGCCCATGTCAGGAACTGCTGCTCTAATGAAGTCCCCCAGCTGTTCCACACCAATAAAAAATCAAGAAACGCTTCAGCATAACTCTAATTTCGTGTGCATAAAAAGGAGAAAATGAAAAGGCCATACTTGTTGTTCTGAAATGTAGTTATTCCCTCCAGAGTTGCATTGGGCAAAGGCCAGTTCACAGGCTTGTTGAAACAAAGGCAGTTTCTTGACGTGGGCTGATGCATAGAGGAACTGCGACCAGCACCCATTCCGAGAAGAAAAAAAGGGTGAGGAAAAGTGGAAACAAACTAATACAATTAGCCTTGACCTTCAGAGAGAGAGAGAGAGAGAGCTACCTGTTTAAATGTGATTGCCCCAACCTTCTCTGTATCAACAAATCCAAAAATCTGTAATCCACAAGTCATTCATGAGATGTGAAAACAACATTTTCATCAAAACTGCTTCAGAAAATGTAAATATTAATTCTGCAAACATTGCTGACACTAGAGAGGTTCTCATTGGTTGTGAAAATATTCATGTATGGACATTTATGCAATCCTCTTGCCCACCCAGTGATTGAGAAACATCCTAGGTGGAACACATCTGTCACAAATGAATTACTTTATGTTCCGAACTCGAGTATTTTTTTTAATACACACAGCAGGTTTTTCTCTGCATTAAAACAAAATTGCAATACAAAGTCATTAATTTACCAGCTCCGAGTAGGGACAGAAATGAGATTTTGGTCAAGTGGAGTTAAGTTTCCTTTATCCAAGTAAATAAAGGAAAACAAAGGCGGGAGAGTTTCTTTAAGCAGAGGAAGGAGGTGTTTGATTTGTCGCATAACTAACACAACCATTGACTATCTCTGATAAAACAGTTCCATGATCACCTCCAATAAAACAATGGCTAAATACATAAATGACCGATCAACTGTACGATATTCTTTTCTATGACCATAATATTTTTAATACTGATCCAGTGTACCGTTTAAAATAAAAGTAGCTAACTTATTATTCCAAAATAAGTCTTATCACCAGTTTCTTGAAGAATATCTCATCATAGTTTTGCAGGCAAAAAATAAGGTAAGGACATAGTTTCTTTAAAGCATTACGATGGAAAAAAAAAAAAGCAAGGCTATGCACAACGGAAAATCAAGGAGTACATTTTTGGGTAACTAACCTTTTCAGAAAGAGTACAAGGCCTCAGTCTTAAAACCCTTACAAAGTCTTGCATTCTAACACGACCACTGCAAATAAGATGAACTGCCCGAAGTTAACAAGACTTGCATTGACAAAATTTAGATGGTCACAAAATAACAGTATTTATCGTATCACATTTCAGCTAAAGATGAAATTGACATTTTATAGCTAGTAAGCTCAGATGTGTTATGAAGCACTACCACATATGTTCATCCAGTTTCTCCTGCAAATCATTAATTAGGCGGGAACCCAAACTATACAGACCCCTAAAAAGGTCGATGACATCAAATACACAAGAAAATGCATAGAAATTACCTGTCGTCAGGACTCATAGAAAGAAACCTATCTAGAAAGTCCACTGCTTCCAAGGACCTTATATGATATAACTGAAAAGAGTAGAAATAAGCTTAATTAGATATCCTGAATCTCGCTAGCAAACCCTTCCAACTGAAGCAAGGTACTTTTGTGAGCATTACAGAACTTGATTGAATATCCAGAAATTGGCAAATCAAGAAATGGCATGCAAATTTTTATTGAATAAGAAAACATTGGCTAATGAATAGGTATTTTCAGGGAAACAATGATAATCACAGAAACAATGTTAAACTTACTACAACCCTAGCTATTAGGTGGAGAACTCAACTAGTATATCAAAATATCACTTAATCCACATTCCTCTAATGCGTGACATATTCAACAATCCCCTCACAAACAGCCCATTTTTGGGTTTGAACATCAACTTTATTTATAGATGGGTGTTTTATTAACCGTGAAGAGGTGGTGATAAATTTGATATAAGAGGTCCAAACGTATTGGGGATTTAAGAGGAGATTTGTGGATGGCTCATTGAGGGCTTTGAAACAAAGTAGAGGATACAGAGGGTCTAATAGTGATATAGATGAGAAAAGTAGAAAGAGAATTAATTAATGATAGACTTTGGAGGTTCTTGGAATTAAACTCATGACTTCAAGGTACAAAGTTATGATACTATATTGAACTTGCCCAGCCCCAAAGCTTAAGCTATTAGGTGGAGGGCCCGACTAGTGTATCAAGAGACTGACTCAACATATGTAGCTCAACTTAGAATTCTAAATTATATAGGATAGGTTGATTGGGGTTTGTGAGCATTACTGGTCATATGGCTCGTGGGTCACCTCCCTTGTGGTCTCCTTTCCATATGGGAAAGTGTTGGAAGTCTAAAGTCCATATTGAATACACATTAGGAAAACAGGTACATATAAATGGAAGAGTCAATCCTAATAATTCAAGTTTGACCTTTTAGTCGCACAGTGACTGATAAATATAACCCAATTTTAAAGTTATTCACATAGTGATGGGATAACAAGTTAACTATATCATTCCACTTGTTACTACCGACGGCAATGATGGTGCAGAAAACCCCTACTTATTTTCAACTCTATTTTGTGTGAAGACGATGCAATCACTGCAATTCGAGGATCAGTGAAGTTAAAGGCACACCTCAGGCTCAAGGCGCCAGAGGTTTTGCCTTGCCAACTCAATTAAGGTGGGGCATGTAGGAGTGTCTAAAAATGAATATTCACAATATTAAATTTATTTCTCCTATATTTCAACTCGGCGATTAAGTTTCACCGAGTCCTCGGGGGATGTCGGGATCTTTAGAACACTGGTACAGAAGCTCGTGATCTTGACACGAACCTGCTTAAAATTTAGCATACATCTACTGTAATGTAATCAAAACTGTATCAAATGTAAGACCATATACCAGCTCATCTCAGTAACCTTACAGCATGCCAAACATTCTTTTAGGCATAAGTACAGATAGCAAAAATAAAATTATGTGACGTAAGTTAAAATCAACTTTAACTAAATGAAGTTGTTATAAATTTATAATATAATATCGATTTAACACCAATAAAAAAAAATTAATACTTACCGATTCCACCCTGGCCATTTCAACCATATAACTAGAAGGGTTTCCCTGCAAACATTAAGAAGACAACATATCATTACAGAACTGGTAGAGCTGCTGACCTCCTCTGCCAAACAACTGAATTAAAAAAAATTAGGTATCACATTACATAATTGATAATTCTGGAGTACATGATTTACAGTTTAGATGGGTTGCACACTTCCCAGAAATTCGTCCTTTTAAATATAATATATATATTTGATAAAGCTGCAGTGCATGTCAATATATACTACAAGGATTCCACTTATGTTTAACAACACAAATGCATTTTTTACTTTATGGCTTGCCTGCCAACCAGAACATGTATTCTGATGATCTTAATAATATAAATATGGATTGACATGGGATCAAGTGACCTTATCTATTTGTGCCCCTACCTCTTTCCTTGAAATTTATAAAATCAGCAGAGCATCATTTGTATAAACAAATTTTAAAAAAGATGAGAAAAATAATCACAGCAAGAAAGCATACCTGTGTCGACTGAGACGCTTTTGTAAGAAGCATTAGATCCCCATAGGAATGAGAAGTCTGCACGACATTGAGAGCAGTTGCAATAGAGCGGCCAGTCTGGAGGATAGTATTTTACGAAGTATAACTGACGTTAGATAACCTTAACAAAATTTAAAACTAAGAACAGAACAAGCCCACAAAAATTAAAGAGAAGAATAATGGATACTTCCGAGAACAGGCATACAGAAAGAAAACCTCCTTTCTACAAAAGTAACACAGATTTAATACCATGGCACATCTTGAAGATCAGGTGCCCAACTACAACAGAACCAGACACTTCTTAATACATGTTCACTTGATTTTCAATGCAAGAAAAATGCTATAAACTAGGCATGCATCCAAATGTATCTGCCCTTGTGCATGGAAAGATTCCCTTGCAATTTTAGCATATGTTAGACCAATGGAAATAAGCCTCTTACAATACAAGTATTCTGAGATTAGGCAAGGATTGCAAGAACAAGATTCTAATGGAAGATAAAAAAATTTAATTGAACAAAGTGCCAGAAAAGTTATAAATAACACATTCGGTCACGGACAGAAGACAAATTTGGAAGATACCAATCCAATGTATCAGAACCATGATCAACATAATGAAAGCATGCTGAACTTATGTACTGCTATTAACGAAGCATTGTCTCCAAAGGGGCATCCTAATGGTTCGAGCAGCATAGTAGGTGGGTTTGGGAGGGGTTCTATGAAAAGGGAAGAGGTACCAGCTGTTGTGTAGCTCAGTTGCCCATTGGGCTTCCCTTTCATACCAAAACCAAAATCAAGCATTGACTCAGAACGAAACAGAAGATGGAAGTCTACTATATATGTAAAAGTTTGACTTACCCTTTCTGCAAAATGAACAGGATTTTCTTTATGATTTGCAGGAGGTGAAACGACCGGAAGGTATTCAACCTGCTCAATCCAAAAAGGACAGTACTTCATAAAATCGCAAGGGGATAAGCAAAATCATTATTTTAAACATATGAATTACAGATATTCACTCCAACACCGAAAAATATCCAATTCATTTACTTACATTTAATGCAAGCCATACACAGATAAATACACAAAAAGCTTACCTCAAAGAAGTTATGAAACTGCAGGAACATTCTACACATCAGCCTTGCCAAAGAAACATTTCCCCTACATAAAATAGAATGCAATAAGAAACAAGGTCAATGGGCTATTTCTAAGATATCACTAAGTGACATTTCCACACAATAAGATTCTTACCAAGATTGATCGAAGTGTACATGAGGATAGCGAACAACAACTGGTTGAATTGGGTAACAAGGGATGAATGCCCCAAGTTGGAATGAAAGAAGGACCCTCCCATTAGTTGTGGTTCCCTCTGGAAATAAGAGCAAGCGAGGAAATCTATCGCAAGAAGCCTTTCTCTGAATTTAGTCCTTGAAAGCACATTTCTGTATCAAATAGCTTATACATCGATAATGAAAGGCATTTAAATTTCATTTAATTCCATAGACAACTACCACCAAAATAAGATGCAGCATCTCAACTTCAATCATTAGACAAAAATATTACTAGCTTGAGTATGTCACATATTTGCTAGAGCAAGAACCAAGCTTTGTGAGTCAACTCTCATAATCTATGAACTTATTAGAATGGGAAACAAAAAAAGAAAAAAATGATACTATCCAAATGGAACTTCGATGTACTAAAAATAGAGAGGTTATACTGTAAAGATTTTGAAATATGGCCTAACTACTGTAACTGTAATAATATTTTTTAAAGATGTGTTAAAAACCGTTCATAGAATTGTGTAAGCACACACTTCCTTGGTAAACAGAATTAGATTCACAGTTGAATATGTGCAGGAATTTCCTAGTTGATGGTGACAGTGACAGTGACAGATTAACAAGGGTCATGGAACTGAAGAAGCATTTCCTTCTAATCGCATGATGAGAGAGAGATGATGAAATTAAGTTCATTTAGTAAAAACCATAGAAACTTTCTACCTTTATTTCACTAACAGCATGCTTCCTTGACGATGGTAAGAATCTATTAACATATATCACCTGGAACATGAAGCGACAAGAAAACCCATGATCAATACGTCTGAAAGTCATACACTCTTTGCTGTAGGAAGTTCATTCACTAAACAACAAATATATTATAGCACTTAGGGCATATCGAAATCAATTTGTAGGAGTAAACAGTCACCTGCATTGCCCTGATTATAGTTCCAACGAAGGGTATGGAATCATGGGACTCTGAGGCAACAATGGTTGGGGATAATTCATAGAAATAGAAGATAGGTTCAATGAATGATACATGATTAGATACAATTATTGGAGCTGTTTCTCTAGGAGCAGGTCTTCCTTTTCGCTTTATCCAGTGATAACTGCAGAGGAAATGAACAAACCAACCATGAGATATAGTCTATAGTATCAGAAAATCAAAGAATTAAAAGAGAGACGGCAGAACAAATCCCCCAAAATAATTACGATTCTGGTTATTCTTCCACTCAATGTATCTGAACACAAGTATACAACTATTTTGCCAGATGACTTTCTTTTGAGGTAAATCATATTCTATCTTTAACATCCACTTCTGATCCACCGTGTAGAGCATAGGAAACATAAAGAACACAGCTAAATAACCTCATCAAAACATATGGCATGACCATAAGAAAATTCTTCAAGCGCATAATAACTTTTTTATAAGCAAGAATTATGTTAAAAGAGAAAAAGGAAAAGATAAGAATGCATCAAAGCCTCCACACCCAGATAAAAATTTAGACTCCCCTGCATTCAATGGCTTATTTGATATTTTCACATTTCGAAACTAAGTATTTGCAATGGCACCTAGAAAGAAAAGATGAAGATAACTGTCTACAGAACACATGAAAGGCTGTAGTCAATCCCGCTCCTCTTAAATACACTATTTATTGAGAGACCTCATTCCTATGCATTCAAAATAGTTCTTTCATTTCATAATCTTAGCAACCAAAAATGCAATCATGTTAAATAAATTCGAAATTACACAGCAAAAAAAAAACATCTTGAGATGAGAGTGAGACTAGCCATCTGCCATGATAGAGTTGATCAGTTAACCGTTCAAAATCACTGCATATCTAATCCCTACAATCTCCACATTTAGGCAACACCCCATGTAGAATATCGCAGATCAATAGAGGAAATATAATTCCAACCATCACAGCCAAAACATAATGAATAAAATCACCATGACTCACTGGAGATACATGTTGCACATCCACTAAAATGAAACCTATTATCTTCAGATCTAACAGTGACCCACAGAAGAACTCTAGTCCCAAATTAACTTACCAACAGAAAAACAAATAATCTGGACTAGAAACACTGAGCTCCAGCAAGCCTTTAGCTTATTTTAGTAACTATAAACACCAAATTTACATTAAATTAAATCCACAATTATGTAAATTTGATGAAAAAAGTAAAGCTTGCTTTCCTATTATGAGCATCCAGAGAAACCTCAAAACGAAAGATGAACATACCCAAACGAAAAGAGAATACACCGAGCACAAACCCGCGTAATCCACATGATCCTACACCTCCACCTCGGCATCGGGTTCTGCTTGTCCTTCCAGCCATAGAGAGCCAACTTGGTCGCAAGAAACCCCAACAGCAGAAAAGTCCCGAACAGAACCAACCTAGCCAGAGCAATAGGTACGCAAATAACCATCTTGAGCACCTCATAGAGCCCTTCGATCCTCGGGGTGTGGTTGCGGAACGGGTCCACGGTGGGGGGGGGCTGCGGCACGATGCCTGAGGACCCGAGACATTCAAATGGGTTGTGAGAATCGAAATCTGAATTGTCGGTTTCGCTGTGATTTTGGTTGTGAGTAGGCGTTGAAGATGATCGATTGTGGTGAGGCAGGGGAGATGGGTCAACGTCGCGGATGGAGATGACTTGATGAGAGCTTGGAGATGGAAGGAGAGGAGACTTGAGGTCTTTGCCCGCCATTGTTGGGGAAGCTGAGCTCGCAATCGCATAGACACAGATTTACTTTGTAATCAATCACACACACTGTGAATGATCTATCTGTAATCAGCAATACCTTTGTCTGTGTGGTCAGTGTATGTAGAATATAGGGTGAATTTTTTAAAAAAACCTTATGCCCCAATTTTATTTGTAAAATACCTATGTGTTAATGAAAGTTTGTTATTCCCCATTATATCCTTTTATGTTTTATCAAAAAATATCCTTAAATTTGGGAAATTTCAGCTCACCCTAAATTTCAGCCCCGACCTCCACCCCCTTCACACCCGAAAATTTTGCACCGC
>JAYMSV010001296.1:0-13253 GCA_036897745.1 Erodium moschatum | reverse complement strand
GATCAGCTGGCTTGGACGGCACAGGCCTGAGTTTGCCATTCCACAGAACAAAACGAGGTGCATCAGGATCCCCCAAAACCAGATCATCCTTCAAACCACTATCCACCTAAAATAGCCAAGACAAGTAAGAACACACACAAATTCACACAAAATTAAACAACAATGCACAGTTAGAAGTAGGATTTTCCAGAAGTTCATGATCCTGAATTGCATAGCCCTTTATACAAGATAAATTGCCTAGGAAATGAACAAACTTGAGCCTAAAAATAGCTAATGGGCACTAATACAGTACTCCGGAACTAAATTGAAGTTTCAATTCCACATTTCAAAAACTGACACAAGCACTAGAAATTATAGATATATGGGTCAATGTTGAGATGAGATAAATAAAGAGCATGCCACTGTAATTGACGAAATGAATCATATACCGCCATTGTGAGCATAGGATCGGAGGGCTGAAAACTATTGGGACCCTCTTCCCAGAGATAACCGTCCTTGTTCAGAGTGGTGATGTTTCCGCCGACGCGATCTTTGGCCTCGGTGACGATGACATTTAGGGCACGGTCGGCGTGCTTGGTGGCGAGAGCCTGAGCGATGCAGAGCCCGCTAATTCCAGCTCCGACTACCACGCAGTCGACGGAAGCATAAGCGGAGGAGGACGGAGGGGTTTCGAGAGACACCTCCGACGTGGAACACCGGATTTTCGAGGGACGCCGATTGAAGACAATCCGGCGCCGGAACGGCGCCGACGGAAATGGAGTCAAATGAACCGTGACGGTGACCGCTGGTACGCAGCTCATTCTCATGGCCGATGCTCGATCCTATCAGCTTGATGACACTCCCTTCTGATTCTTCTCCTTTCAGGCAGCGACGATGAAGACGAAGATGATGAGATTGTGAAATCGGGTCTTCTGATGATTCTGACTTCACCAGTACGCTTGAGACATCTTCTGCTTACTGTGCCGGTGTCGAGTTATCCTCTTCACTGGGCTGGGCCGGCCTTGAAATTGTTTTTTTTTTTTTTATCACTAATGGGCTTTAGGCCCAACGTATTATATCGCTATGGCCTCAGGGCCAATAAGTTTTTCGGGGTACAAAATACAAATATATGAATTTCTAGGGACTCAAAGATAAATGTACGCACAGTATCAATTTAAACACCGCCTCAGTTTCGCGCCTACATTTTCAATGTGTTTTGAAATTGTAGAGAAGAACCAGAAATGATCTGAAAACAAGGCCAACGAGAGAGAGAAACCGATGAATCATCTCAATCGATCTCTGTGAGCAATCAGAATTCGAATCCAGCTTCTCCTTCTGCCCCCAATTCACTGAAGAAGCTGTTCTCTGACCTCCTCTCTCTGTGTATCGGATTCGATCTCAGAATCTCAATTTATTTGTTTCAGTTCTCCAGGTAACCTACTCATCTTTCTTCTTCATATCTACATACGCAATCATGTGTGTGTGAGTACGTATCTGTGTATGTATTGTGCTTAGCGATTTCTATGTCGATTCGTTGTAGCTTCAACCGACCGTGAAAACCCTAGTTCAAAGTTCTCGTGATCTGAGCTTTACAGTAAGCGATTATCTCAAAGAAATTGTGCGCAGACCTTTCTGGTAATTGTTATGGTTGCGTATTTCAATTACTCGGTTATTTGTGTTTCGAAGATCCGCGATCTGTTGCACTTTTTTACTGGTTCCCCAAAGCTTGATCTGGAGTTGTTGGACCATTACGGTGGTCATTTAGGCTTTGTTATTCCCGAAATTCGAGTGATTAATTTAGTTGAGTAATTTTTTGTATTAGCCTCTGGTAGTAAGTCGATTTCTTTTTATCGGGCAATCCAACCAAGATTTTTGGTTATTTTCTCGTTTCCTTTAACATCGTGTTTGGATGTTCGCAACTCTGAAATAATTTGCAATTGCATGTTGTGTGTGTGCTATATTCCAGGAAAGTAAAACAGTTTGATTCCTGTAAACTGAATTCTAGGCTTTTGTTTCTATTCAGCTCCCAAATGAAAATTTTCTGCACATTTTGAAGTGACTGTGCTCTAGCCATACGTCAATTAGAGCTCTTGGTTTGCCCTCTAAACTGTTCTAGTAAACCTTACAGGTGAAAACTGCTGCTGCTGTTGATTCTATCTTTCTATCGGTTAACCTGCAGCAATGGTGGGCGTTGCTCGCCATAATGTGAGAGATCCTGTAAGTATTCATGTCAATAATCTCCATGGTCTACTCAGAGGGGAAGTGTTATATCCAAACTATCTTGGTTTTCTGCATATGATAACTTCCTTATATGTCATTGGTGATTGCATTTATAATTACTGTGTTAATGCCGCCTTGCATGTTTTTTTTTCACCTCTCAAATAGTCATGCAAATAGATTGCTTGCAACAAGACACACTATCAATCTTCTTTGACGAACACTTATCATCACTTTTTTTGTCTGTGTGGCTTATTCGGGATCCATTTATGGCTCACAATAAGTAGCTTATTCTTACCTCAATGTATATCCTCAAATAGATAAAAGTTCTAGGAAAACTTTGATGTTTGATGCTTTCCAAAATATGTTTCAGGATAAAATGAGTGATCGTTGGAGCTCTGGAACCATTTATCATCCATCAAGTCAATCTAGAAAGATTTCTATTGGACTTATGGTAAACTCTTCAGGGAAGCAAAGACTTGGAGCTTCAAAAGCGGATGAAGTTGCAATACCAAATGAGGAGAGGATAAAATATGTCGTGGAAAATGCGACAGAGGTTAAAACCAGGGTGGAAGGAATCGCAGCTGGCACAAAAGGAAAAAAGACTGAAACCCCTCTGCAGGCAAGCTCTCCTTCGGTTACTAAAAGATCCTCTTATAGAAAAGAATCTGCCCCTGAGACATCCCTTTGTGCAAAGCAAGATTTCACCATACCATCTTCTAGTGGGAGGCAGAACAAGCAACAAGGAGGTGAAGATGTGCCACCAACACATTCAGTTCATGTGGAGGAGTTGACATCTGCAACTGCCAAGGAAGTCTTATTTCCAGGTAAAGCAGTCGCTGAAACTATAACAGATAAAACAGAAAACAGATGTAGTGGAACATTGAAAATGAAGCTTTGGGAGATACTGGGAAACGCTTCTTCAGCTAAGGATCATGGCCCTCAATCTCATTCTCTTAAGGTTGATATGAATCATTCAAAACCAGCAGAGAATCTTGGTAGAATGCGTGAAACAGTTGCCAAATATAGACAGAACTCAGATACAATAGAAACTGATTCTGAGAATCCTAATCATAGCATCGGGAAACCAGAAACTCGTTCCTTGAGCCGAAAGAGAGCTCCCACAAAAGTGTATCCGAAAAGAGTAAATGACAAAGCACCATCTATTTGCAAACAGAAACACCAGGAGAATAATATATTTTCCTTTGTTGAAGGGGGGTCTGGTAGGCTAAATGATGATAACAGTGGTGGTTCCTCAAGGTCTACAAGGAAATGTAGTGAGAGACAACGTTCTAGGACTGGACTGCAAAAGATTTGCCATCCTGAGAATGATTATGCAGGTAAAATTCAACAAAAAACACATGCAAGTGAAGTAGCAGCACCTGATGAGAAAAGTTCTTCACTTGGTATAATTAGAAGTTTACGCAGTTGTCCTCTTGATGGTGATAAATATCAACCGAAGAATGATATCCAAGAAAAAAGTCCCTGTAATTCACCAATGGCAACCAAGACTGACAAGGGGAATGTTGACAGTCCAAAATTATCAGGCAACAAAGATCAACAAGAATGGTTTACAAATGCATCATCGAAGAATGCAGTAGATCCAGACGTAGATTACCAAAGTTCAGCATTCGGAATGAAGACACCTACCCCAGACTCTTCCCCGAGCGCAGTGCCTGAATCAAACCAGATGGGACAAGGTGTATGCAGTCCTGCACCAGAAGAGAGAGAATTTACTGCAGGGGATGTCCCCAGCTTCAAGACGTGGGGTACATCAAAACAAAATTGCTATGGATCAAATGTACAAAAGAAATCATCTGTATCCTTAATTACTTCAGAGTATGATGCTTTCCACACATGTAGCTGTTTCTAAGTGAACTCCTCTGTTCCCTTTGCTCTTCCTTAAAACATTCCCAGGAGGATGTGCAGGAAACAAAAACTTCTCCATGCATTAAATCAGCATCTGTTCTGGAAGAAAAAAATGCAGATGATGGGATGGCCGAGTCATCATCTGAAGAGGGAAACTCCGAGAGCTCTGAAGAAGGTTTGCCTATTACTAAAGGATCTGATGGCATATGCTTATTTTAAATTGCAATAAGTGCAGTTTCATTAAATTTTAGTCTTTTGCAGTAATAATTCTGATTGGTTTTTAACTAAGTTTAGCAATGTGTAAAGTTAAGATGAATGATCAGCAAACAGTTAAATGCCATAAAAAAAATTATGTGTTTAAACCACATTAAGTATCCTTGGTATCTTCCATTTTATGTTGGGAACTCTGTGAGTTATGTATCTAATTTCTTTCTGATGGTTTGACTTTCTGATATAGAAAGTTTACTGTCATATACTATGCAAACCTTCATAAAATATGTCATATTGTGATAATATTGAGCTGTTTTAGTTGCCAATGGAGTTGAAATACAAACTTGGTCCTTAGTTACTCTCCAGAGCTCTTAATTTTACCTGCAATGGGTGTACAGTAATTAAGTCTAAAGTGGTGTTATGCCCAATGGGAACCTTTGTCTTGTATCCCTCAGTTCCATCTTGCCCAAGTTTCTGTCTCATATTCCTGCTCGATTAATATCTAGAAAATTTCAATTGAGGCTCATGTTAAAGTTTATGTTTGCTTTCCTGCTATCTACAGTTCTACAAAATAAGTAATCATACTGGAATGTCTAGTGGGTCAGAGCTCAGGACTGTTGTGATGAAAAGAACTAAGATAGTTAGACCAGGTTAATACAACAAATAATAAAATATTATGTTAATTCATTAACAAACAGTTAGAGGCAGGTGTCTCCATAGTCATTCATCAACATCATGCATCATTTCTTTTTCATGTTGGTTAGATCAAGTTTAACTGGACAACTACCTGTTTTATATATTGTATACTTTATTCCTATGCTGTAATGTTTTATTGTGTGTAGCAATATCATATCCTATTAGCCTATCCTCACATATGTGCAATTATTGAGCTACATTAACTTTATTTGCCGACCATATGCAGGATTTAGTGAGAGAATAGCATCCCCTCCGAATGCTGGTACTGCTGTGAGACCAAAGGTCACTCTTAAATCAATCAAAAGGCTCCGGAACTACGAAGACATTCTATTTAAGGAATTGAGTTCCACCCCGCCCTCTCCAAAAGGCAAAACTTCACTGACATATCAATCTTCATCTCTCGCTCATTGAAAAGGTTCAAGTGTTTTTGTATTAATTTGTATACATTTTTTTTGTGGATCTGTGAAATTTTATTAGGGGCAGCAGGAAGTGACTGGATGCAAGAACCTCCAGAACAGACCCAAGAAGATGAACTAGCAAGGTTTCTCATTGCTAAATAAAACTGCAGAATATTGCTCTGTTATGCAAATTATCTTTCTAGCATCAACTCTATATTTGACTGATTTTGGTTTCACTGACAATGTTTTAGGGCTGTAACTCTGTTTGCAATGGCACTGAAAGGACTTAAAAGTAAAATAAAGTCAGCAGCTGGTAAGAAATCCTCAGAAGTTCTAATGTCTGTTGCTGAGGGTATACATTTGCAGCTAGAGAACATTGAGGCTCAGATTCAGACTGATACGTAAGTACTTCGAACTAATAGGTTTCATCGTACAAGGTACAAAAACTTTATTGTGGTTCTGATGATGTTTCAGAGAGAAGATGGCCAGTGTCAGTAAATCTAAAAGAAGACGCTTGGAAACAAAATTCCAAGGTAAACTCGGTTGACACCAATTAATTATAGTAGATATATCATATATGAGAATATCCTTTATCATTATCCAACACTTGACTACCACTTTTGTCTAGCACACCTCAAAATAGATGAAAGAAAGAGGACCTTGTGCCTGAAACATCTTAACCATAAAGTACTTCTTTTACTGTATATTTTATATCAAGAATTATGTTTTGTATGATTATAAATAATTCTTTTACTACATTGTCTGGGTTATTAAATTTGTAAGCTTGAATTAGAGTAAAAAAATTATTTCTATGATTGGGAATCCCACTCTTTAAATGCAACAAAAATTCTAGTGACTTCATCATTCATATATAGTGTCTAAGGGCCCACATAAGGTCTTGAGTTATGTGCAGCGTTCTTGTTATTGTCAGCATCCCTTGTAGTATGGATTGACTCTATTGTGTTATAGTCGTTGTTTTTATGAGATCCATTCAGTTTAGTTTTCTGCATTTAAGCTTCAGTCATTGGTGTTATTATCATTCTTAATAATGGTTTCATGCCAGAGCAACAAGAACAGTTGAACTTGATCCATGAAAAATTTAAAGAAGAGGTTAACCAGCATCTCCAGGAGTGCAGGGAGACACTTTTAGGTTTGGAGGCACATCAAATAGAAGTTAAAGGCACCACAGAGAAGCAAAGTATGTCAACTTAAATTTTTGCATCTGTTATTATTTACCTTTGCAGCGTGCTTGAGCAGATATTATCCTAAAACTGCACATTTAGTGTCCTAACTGGGCATACAGAAGCAAACTAGTTCCTTGACCTTAATTTTACATTGCAACAATGATTTAAAATTGAACTATTCTGCTGATATTCATTTGGCGAAATTTCTGAAGTTATCTGTGATTGGTACAATATGCCACATCCCATCTTTGGAGTGAATACAACCTATATTAGGCTATTAACAGTACATAGGTGGTGAATTATGATGCCAATACGGGTATTTTAATACAGTTGGAAACCCTAGGAGAGCTTGTTCAATTTCGAGTACTTTTTTCTTCTAACAAATTGGTGGGATCTATTTTTGCTTACACACAAGTATTTAGAGCTTTCATACTGAAAGCTCAACCAATTAGCTGGGTTTAGGTCTTGCAGTTTATATGCAGCTCAATGAGATTACAGTGTGGTGGAATCTCATCATCACCATGATAGGACTGAAAGATAATTCCTTTGTCTCTAACCTAGCTAATGAAAATGTAAACATTGAATTGTTATCTAACTGCCGAATACCATCACCATCGGTAGCAAACATCATAAGCTGAAACCTGATTAGATAAGCTCAATTACTACATGTATCTACATCATAGACAACCTTGCATTTTGCAGGAGCATCACATCGGAAGCTACTACTGCAAGTGGATGAAGCAATAGAGATGCAACTCAATGACGCCCAAAGGAGAATCACGGCTATAAACAAGGTAATTGTATTTGTGGGTACATCCATAATATGATCTGGATTCTGTGTCTGCATGCTCACAGTTATTACGAGAAAGTACAAATTTATCCTGAAACAGTATGCGGTATAAACCTGTTTGTTGTTCTAATTTACTGCAGCTGGCAAGAGGACAAATGCTCCAACTGAAATGTGTCATGACGAAATGCCTTAAAGAAGGTATTTTAAATTGACAACAAATCTCCAGCTAGCTAGGAACTTGGGAATTTTTGCAGAGCCATTTCCGAAGCCTGAATGTTTCCACAGATGCTTAAATCTCGGTCATGCAAGTCTCTGATTGTAGGTACAATGTCCTAAGAACGTCGACTTTCCGTTTCTATACTGTTTCTGCACATTTACCTTTAAACATTGCGAGGTCAAGTTCTCTTTGAATGGCCAGTAGTTTAAAATTACTTATAATGTAATTTTCTTAGACAACAACACACATGTAAAGAAGAGTGAGATTATTCGTGAAGTAGATTTGTTGAACAAGGCTGGTCTATGGACGACGCCCTATTGGGTCGTAGGGTCAACAGTGTTGACCTACTTGTAAAATGTGAATGCCTAAACATTCAGGAGATGACCTCCTATTTCTGTATGTTGGAAAAGTGGTGTCTGCAAGGATTGTTTGATGTATAGTGATATTACATAAGCCTCTCATTTATATGATTAAATTTCAGTACAAATTTGATAAATAAAAACAGACTACAATAGCATCACTAACTTATAACAAATCATACCTGAATAGCGTCAGCTTGTTATTAGATAACTCCACAAACCACAAATTATAAAGACCGATCAACCAACGCTAATACACAATAGTGCTCAAAGTATCCCAATCCCAACAAGGCTTGGAACAAAACTACTGACATGACTATAAACAATACTAACAGGGTCATTATTAAGCTTTCTCACCTCGTGGTTTCCTAGGTCGTACCAAAACAAGCCTTCATGTGCCGCATAAAATAAGATTCTGGTCTTACATGCAGACAAACATTTGGGAATCACAACGTGGCCTCCCTTGACATCATAAGGCGGCGGTAGAACTGGGTTGGATAGCGACAAGATTTTAGTCCACCGCCAAGAATAAGCCTTGTTAGAATCACATTCCATGTCGACCATCCAAACCTCATACTTGCCAACACTCCATCCTTCAATCGCTACACCCAACCGCCCGTCCAAAACGGTGGTGTTCGGGGAGCACCCGACCGTATCAAAATCAGGAATCTCCACCTCGTGAAACTCTTCCGCTGCAAGAACAAAACATACAATCTTGCTTAATATCCTCCCGAAGCTCGAATCGTAGTGGAGGCACCAATACTGTGCCCCACCAACACATTCGGTCGCAAAACAACCATATGCTCCTTGGTCCCTATCCCATTGATAGGGATACCAATTGTCATTGTTAAAGTCATAAATCATAAGCTCAAAGGTAGATTCAAAGGTATCTCTTATTTGGGTGACCAGCTTGTAACAATCATGAGCACGATCGTACCCGAATCCACAAAAGACAACGTTATCATCACCAGCTGGGTTTGGAGGTATCATACGATGTTTCCCTGTGGTTGGATTGAACACGACCAGCTTCTCACTAATTGGATGTTTGAGAAGAAGCAGACCATGACACGAATCAACTACATCGACCTCCCCATCCTCAATTGGATGGCGAAGTTCTATAAGATTAACGCTTTCGTCTTCGATCAGCTCCAGATCGATCAAGTAAGGACGGTACGACTGACCCGCCATTTTCTGAATCAATAAAAAAGGTCGGTGTAGAGAGGCGGTGCGTTCAATTTGAATGCAGCTGAAATAAGAGTCGGTGCGAATCAAGGAACACCATGCTTTGGAGACGCACGTGAAGCGCGTGAGGTCCTTGGCCGGCACTCGGCTAATGATCTCTGTGATTAGGTCCTCTGTAAATGTCTTCACAGATTTTCCTAGTATTTGTTTTTTGTTTTCCATAACAAAAATCCCGCATAAGAGGAACAAGTATGTCTCTGTTTTTGTCCAATGGATCCAAATTAATAAACGAAAACACCACAATCGAAACAACAATTCAGAATAATAAAAACAATCAAAACTTACCTCGGATCAGATTTGGTTTCTTTCCGGTTTGTTTCTGAATAATAAAAACATATTCTTGTGTTCTTTTTTATATTGTCGTTGCTGCAGTAGGGTTTGCTGATATATTTTTATTTATTTCTTTTAAATATTGAATTTACATTTTATATTGAAAAAAATGCAGTTAACTACGTATAATTACACATGTTTTTTTTTACATAACATGTTTAATTAAAAAATTCACCTAGTACTGAATTGTCTAATTTTTACTGGCCTCATTAATTTTTCATAAAACCAGAACCAATCTCAATAAGTAGTACTGACCATGAATTGCATCGACCAATATCTAGGTAATGGACTCATGGTCGTCCCACATCGGAAGAATCAAGGGGTGCTGTTAAGTTTATAAATGATTTTATTTCTCTTTGTTCGCACAAGCCACTGGGCTTGGGCTTTGACCCGAGAACAGTTGTTGATGATGATGATGATGATGATAATTATATTTCCATATTGGTTGGGCTTTTTCTCGGGTTGAAGCCCACTTTTTTGCTCTTGCTTATTAAATGTTTGTTTAGTATCCAAACCAATCCATTATGGAAAGGAAATATTGGATAATTTTTGTTTTTGAATTGTGCGGTTTCAAAAATGTCCATTTTTTTTACCGAAAATGGGGTAGGGCGCGGGTATCCAACTCAGAACTCCTCGAAGCCAACAGAAAGATTATTGCTAATTGTCCGAAGTGAGAAGCAAAAATGGTCTGATAAAGACGTTCTTCGAGGCTTCGGCCTTTGCTCTGCTTTTACTTCAAAAGTTGAGTATTATAAAATTTGCTGATAAAAAAAAAAAGACGTTCTTCAGTATTCAGTAATATCATCATGACTCTCGAAGTCATGCACGCTAGCGTCCTATTGTCATCCTTACTTCACAAATAAAATTTTGAAAGTTAATCACACAAGGGATAGACAATCGAGCATAATAGAAAGCGAATCAATATTGATTGCCCAAATCCAAGCATACAATGAGCATTCAAATCTATTTGGTGAACTTACTAAGCTCTTTAGATCTGACATATCTGGAACAAATATACTTCTCATTTGTATTTAAAGATTAAATTTCCATACAAGTCAACATTGCATACACCTACTACATATGATATCAGAACCCAAACCCAAAACCACAAGCAGAACATAATCAAGCAGCTTTAAAGGATCATTTTGGATCCTTATCGCTTTTTTGTGTTGTTGGTTCATTGGCAGGTCCATCCAGCTTGAGATTTTGACAAAGCGTCTGTTTGTTATAGATTCAGTCGATTCCAGAGCATCTAATACATGATGGGGATGTTTCTGCAAAAACCCACACCAACTTAAGTTTAGAAGATGACAGAAACTTCCTAACTTATGATTTTTTTTTTATCAGAGAAAATGAAATATTATAAATGAAGCAAACAAAACAAGGCAATTAAACCACTAATTCGGAAAAACGAGTAGGGCTTAAAGCACAAACAGAGAAAGCAAAGGCAAATAGCGGGTAATACAATTAGGTGACCCCAGCAGGTTAGAAGCCCTTTTACTATAATGAGGACTCAAAGTGGCTTCAATTTTCTTGAAGCCCTCCTCAGTCGAACCCCTATAGCGGACCCCCATTTTTTCAGCGAATCTTGCCACAGAATGGATAATACTTTCCCCAGTACGACCATCGATCAATGGCAAGGAGAACCCTGAGAAGGCATCCAGTCGAGGGAGGGGAGCGCTAACTTCCTAACTTGTGATAAAGCCCACAAAATTTAGATGCTGTGACAATGCCCACAAACATTTGTTCAACTTACTAAGGAATTGAAGTTATTGATAAATGTCCACAAGCTAATACATAATGATGCTCAAAATATCCCAAGCCCAACAAGGCTAGGAGTAAAACTAGTGACACGACTATTAACACTATTAACGGGGCCATCATTAAGTTTGCGGAACTGGTGCTTTCCTATGTCGTACCAAAACAAGCTTGTCAGATTCACATCGAATAAGATTCTGGTCTTACATGCAGAAAAACATCTCGGAATCATAAAGACATGTTCTTTGAGTAGCATAGCACGTGGGTTGGATAGTGACAAGATTTTCGTCCACCGCCAAGAATAGGCCTTATTAGAGTCACATTCCATGTCGATCATCCAAACCTCGTACTTCTCAACGTTGAACCCTTCCATCATGAGACTCAACCGCCCATCCAAAACGGTCACACTCGGGTAGTACTTAACCTCACCGAAATCAGGAGTTTCCACCTCGTGAAGCTCTTCCACCGCAAGAACAAAACATATAATCTTATTTATCTCCTTCGGTATGATCGATTCAGTATCGAACCCCCAATACTGTCCACCATCAACGCATTCCTTCCCAAAACATCGCCCTCGTGGATATTGGTACCTGCCGTTACATTGATGCCGATACCAAGTGTCATTGTTAAAGTTATAAATTATAAGCTCAAAGCTATCAATCATTTGGGTGACCAACTTGTAACAATCATGAGCACGGTCGTACCCAAATCCACAAAAGGCAACGTTACGATCACCAGCTGGATTCGGAGGTACATTACGATGTTTCCTTGTGATTGGGTTGGACAAGGCCATCTTCCGATTGCCCAGTTTCAGGAGAAGAAGGAGACCTTGACACGAACCGAGTACATAGGTGTCGCTATAGCCCAATGGACGGTGAATTTTTCGAAGATTAATGCTTTGATCTTCTATCGACTCCAAATCGATCAAGTAACGGTGGAATGACCCACTCACCATAAACCTGTCCTGAATCAATAAAAAAGGTCGGTCGAATGAGGCGGTGCGTTGAATTTGGAGGCGGCGGAAAAAAGAGTCGGTGAGAATTAAGGAACGCCATGCTTTGGAGACGCACGTGATGCGCATGAGGTCCTTGGCCGGCACTCGGCTAATGATCTGGATCATAAGATCCTCTGTAATTATTTTCACAGATTTTACTATTCTTCCTTTTTTGTTTTCCATAACAAAAATCCTGCATCAATACAAACTAATAACGAAAACATCACAATCGAAACAACAATTCAAAACACGTGTGAAAAGAAAGAGCATCATCGGAGTCTGCTAAAAAGCTGGAACTAAACTAACCTCGGATCAGATTTGATCTCTTTCCGGTTTGTTTCTTGTCGACCTGTCTCTCAATAATACAAACCTATTCTTTATGTTCTTTATAGCGTGGTTGCTGCAGTAGGGTTTGGTATCATATCCTATGCAGAATATATAATTATGATATTATTTATTTTTAGAATTTACATTTTATTTTGAAAAAGTATATATTTAACTCTGTCTAAGTATACATCTTTTTTTTTTCTTTCACATAACTACATTTGACTATAAAATTCGCTTAATACTCTAATTATTTAACTTGTGCATTTTACGTTAATTTTCCATCCAAAAAACTATAACAAAATAGGTCGTAATACTCCTCGGTAACCATACAAAAGTTCTTTCTCCAATTCATGTTGTATGATTTTCTGTTCTCTATTGTCAATACATTTGCCACAGTTGGCTAGTAAAACTGGAAAAGAAGGTTGAAGAAATGCTTTCAAGGCTTTAAGTCGAGGTATTGGAAAAGTGAAGGAGCATTGTTGAGTTTATAAATGATTCTTTCTCCTTCCTTGTACAAGTCATTATGCTTGGGTTTTTGAGATTAGACGCTCACGATTTTACCCTGATAACTTGGGAATCGTATAAATATATTCGTCAGCTCGAACATGCTCGTCACATTGCAGTGGATGCCACCATAAGAGCATAACCAGTGGGACGGTCCGGGTCGAGTCCGGGGTCCCGAT
>JAYMSV010001295.1:0-13259 GCA_036897745.1 Erodium moschatum | reverse complement strand
GGGGAAAGATTTAGGTGCGTTTGGTGCGGTTACCTTGGAGAAGGGGAAGCTAGATTTGTCTCAGAAGCAAGCTAAAACCGGTCCCGAGGTTAGTTTTCATCTGGGCATTCTTCAGAATTGCTGTTTGGTTGCTGGGAAAGCCTGCAAGTGTATATGAGAGAAAAAAGAATGTTTTTGAGACATTTTAGCTGTAGTTATGAAATTGAGGGTAGCTAATGAATTGAAATTCAGTTGGTTAAAGGAAAAAAAAGCTATTTCTTGTTGAGCTGAGCATGATACTGGTGGTCTGAGAATTTAATTTCTACTTTGTCAAGTTTCTGGTAAACGGGTCTTGCTCAATATTAATTGCTTTTTATGCAAGTTTATTTTTTTTGTGGAAATTAAGGAAGCCCATTTCATATCTCACAGTGAAAGCCTTGGTGAGTGGTTGAAAGAGGAGGAAAAGAGAGTGAATTGCTAGAGAATTTCTGTAATTTAGTTAGTGCCACTTTTAGTGTTTCTATCTGTGAAGAAACCTTAGCATTTTAACTCAGAAGTAATTTACTTCTGGACGCGTTTACTGTTTTGTATTCATAATTAATGTTATACTTCCGTATGAATGTCTGGATAGGCTTTACACTCACGAGCTCTCTTCATGTGTCACTATGACCATATAAGTTCTCACCTTTATAAAGAATGTGGAATATAGACGAGTTTTGCTTGTTAAGTAGTTATTTTTCCATATGTAGGCTCTTAAGTCTCAACACGTGTTGCCATGACTCACAAAAGTTCTCCTTCCAAAAAAAGAGTTGCAAAAGCTGATCACTGGACATTTTAGGTTATGGATGCAATCTTCTATACGATTGAAATCTGATTTGATTTTCTTTCTTGCTTATCAGTTTCGGGGACAAACATTTTTGTCGTTCATTAATAATGTAACTAAACACAGGGTTACCTCTTAGGAGCGAGATACATAAAATGAATCTCAAATTATAGGCAGCTGATAAAGAAACTCTTTCTATGTAGGATAGATTGTTTGGTTGTCTCAGATTCTGGTTTTGTTGCATGATTAATTTCATCATGCTCCTTTTCAAATTTCTCATGATAGACATACTAAGGGCATTCTTGAGATTATCTACCCTATTCATCGGCACTTATGATGTCAATGAAGGTTCATGTGCTTGGATTGTGGTTCTGCTGTTATCTAAGTTGTTTACTCGGTCTTCTCATATTTAAGAATATGTTCCATTACTCTGATGCTTTTGGGGTAAGATGTTTGCACTTTTAGGCGAAGTAGTTAATACTTTTGTAATGACAGGTTGCAACGGGGGGAGGCGGAGGTGATATTGGAAAGAAGATCAGTCATGGTGGTGGTGATGGAGGTGATGATGATGGTGATGATGACGATTACTATGATGATTTCGATGATGGTGACGATGGGGATGAGGGTGGTCTATTTCGGAGGCGTAAATTTCTTGAAGAGGTTTGGAATTGCTCATTTTTACAAGCCAACGTTAATGCATTTATCTCGTTCTTATAAACATTTATACTTCACTATTTTTAATATTAAATTTCCATTCGCATGACCATCTTTTTTGCTTCTTGCCAGCTCTTCGATCGGAAATTTGTAGATGCGGTGTTGTATGAGTGGCAGAAAACAATGATGGACTTGCCTGCAGGCTTTCGGCAAGCCTATGAAATGGTATACTGTATCATTATTCATTGGTTTTACTTTTTGTCAAGGAAGGTTAGACTGACTGAATACTGACTTCAGGGTTTGGTGAGCTCTGCTCAAATGGTAAGATACCTAGCTATCAATGCTAGACCGACTACCACTAGATGGATTTCAAGAGCTCTTCCTCAAGCGTTCTCTAGAGCACTTATTGGCAGGTATTTTGAGAACCCTTTATATCAACGTGTTCAAGTTCTGCACAAAAATTAAATCGTTTTCTTCCAAAAGAATTGGTCTAGGTTTCCTATGGTCATTGAAAATTTAAAAACACTTTCAGATCCTTTTCCTCTGCATTCTTTCTGTTCAATGAACAAACATAGAATATTCAACTTTCTGCTATTTGTTCAAAAGTAGAATACTTTTGCTGTGATGAAGTGTAGAGTCAGCCCCTTTTTCTCATAAGTTCATTTTATTGCATTATTAAATGCTTAAGTTGAGGCAGGTATGAAATACTAGTTTAGATTCACATCAAAATCCCATTTGATAGAATCGATTAATGTTGCTAAGGTCATACCGCAAGTCTCACGAGTTTTGTTTTGTACAATATTTTTCAAGGATCCAGACCATAACTATTTGTCAAGCTAGTAGTTCCTATTGTGAAGGTACATTACTGAAGCTATAGAAGTATATGTCTGGAACAAGTATAGTTGCTTGCCCCTATGATACAATCTGATCATATTTCGTTCCCAGTTGTAACAAACATTCGTATCCTGCTGAAACTGTAGTTCAATGACATAGTAACACTGTAATTTAACAGCAAAAAATTCAGCCTAATGCTTGAATTCTTGTGTTTGTGATTTTGTTTTATCCAGGATGATTGCAGATCCTGCATTTCTGCACAAGCTTTTTCTTGAACTGGCTGCTACATTTGGATGTTCTCTATGGTGGGAGTTCAAGACTCGCAAGGAAAGGTGCTAATTTCCTCTATCACAAAAGGACTCAAAGTTATTATCACGTTCTCTGTCGATGCTTCATCTGATCGATTACTATGTTACTGTGAATATAGGATAAAGCAGGAATGGGATCTGGCACTCCTTAACGTGCTCACCGTTTCAGCATGCAACACATTCGCTGTTTGGTCACTAGCACCTTCTCGTTCCTATGGAAACACATTCCGCTTTGACTTGCAAAACACACTGCAGAAGCTTCCAAACAACATCTTCGAGAAGAGCTACCCTTTAAGAGAATTTGACATGCAAAAGAGAGTTCAATCTTTCATCTTTAAGACTGCAGAGTTATGTATGTTTGGTATAGGAGCTGGAGCAGTGCAGGGTGGTTTGACTGATCTTCGGGTCGGTAAAAAGAAAGAAAGGTAATCCATATTTGGAAGATAAATGTTGCCGCTCGTTGGTCATTAGTCATATTAGTCTCCAATAAGAATCGTTTGGCAATTGTTCATTTGCTTTGCAGATTATCAGTGACAACCCCGACTTTTAGTGGTTACGCACTCGGCTATGGCTCTTTCCTTGGGTTCTATGCCAACCTGCGCTATCAGCTTCTTTGTGGATTCGATAGAGCAATGATGAACCATTTTGATGTGATTGGAGTTGGACTGCTTTTTAGCACAGCTTTGAGGTTTGTTCTCCTATGAATGGGTCATTTACATTGATTATAAGTAGTCCTAGATGACTTTATATAATGGAGGAACTTCATTAAAACTACCTTCATGAATTTTCCCCACACGCTGAATTACCCTTTTATAAATATGGACTTTAAACTACCTTTTGTTTCCAAAACTGTACATAGTTGGATTTCCATTAGTTTTAAACAAAATGACTATTTTACCCCTGTCCATACTGAAAAATAGCAATTTTGTCATAAATAATTAAATAATATTTTTAAAAATTCAAATAAATAATTAAAGTGATGATGAATAATTATAATATATATATTTATTTTCCATTTTAAGGGCAATTATGTCATTTAAAAAATCCATCCATCTTAACAAAATATTCTTGTACTTCTGTCCATTTTATCGGGATTTCCCGTAAGTGTAGTGTTTCAGATAAAGGCTAGTTTAAAGTTCAATTTTTTTCATAGAGTAGTTTTACTTACATTCCTGAGCGATTCGTTAAAGTAGTTTTAAGGAATTCCCCCCTTATATAATTGAAATTTGGGGGATTGACATCTTGTTTAATCACATACTCTGTTCCAAAATAAGCGTGGATGTTAAGAACAAGTCCTAGATGACATAATCCTGGTGCCATATTTTCAGGATTTGTACTGTGTGGTCTCTTTTTTTTGATAAGTGTGTGGTCTCTTTTTTTGATAAGTGTGTGGTCTCTTAGTAGTGGAATTAACTAAACTTTGGAGTCGAATAGTAGTTTTGAAACTTTTTCATGTCCGTAGAAAAAAGAACTCGATATTTTGTTCTGACCCCTACCAAGTTTTAACAAAAGGTCTCTTATATTCTGTAACTCTTGTTCTGGATTGTGCGCAGAGTTTTGAATGTCCAATTAGGAGAAAAATCGCGGCTGGCATGGCTGGGAGTGGAGGCAGATCCGCTCTATCAGTCAGGTGACCTTATGAAGACATCATACGGCCAGACATCAAAATGGTTTATATCAAAGAACCCGGTTGTTTCTGGGCATGGTAAGGTTGCTGAAGGGGAAGCACCGGCCCCTAAGCCGAGGAGGAAGAGGGTTGTTCGGAGAAAGGTCACGAGTTCAGCATAGTTTTTAATCCATCATTTGGTTGCCACTAAGCCTCCCAATTTTGCTGCCTGATTGAGACAAAACATGAACTCTGAGCTGTTAGAGATTAAGATTTGCTTACCATTTCCTGGCTGCTTCGGTCTAACAGAGGGGTTTCTGAATCATACAAGGTTTAGACAAGCTGTATTTAGGGGTATTTTGGGGAGAGTTTCAGTGTTTATTTGTTCATTTCCCTTGTTCTGTGCTTCACATTCTTCTTCTTGGCAAGGAAATAGAATTATCTTCCAGATTGAACTCCACTATTTAAACTTAGCAATAAATCAGAATTTTAATTGTGAGCATAGCTTGGTTTTTCGATTTGTATTACTGCAATATAATCTTAAAAGTTAGTTTTCAACCTGACGGCACCTATCTTTGGTGTTTTAGGTTTATAAGACTGTAATATAATCTTGGGATAATCCCATTTATCATTTATGAACCATGTATTATATGACCTTTGCTATTACTAACTGCAGCCCACCTTTTTGTTACAAAAACAAACGTAAAACTTTGTACTGTGTTGTAACGCCGTCAATTTTGGCACAAAATGACCAAAATCCCCTTACGATGAAGATTTTGCATATACTAACCCCCTACTGTCTACTGTTTTAGAACAACAGACTGTAGACAACCTATGTGATATCTTCAGGGGTATTTTGATATTTTTGAGCCAAATTTGACAGAGTTACAGTAGTTGCAACATAATTCGAAGTCTTGCACGTTTGTTTTTGAAACAAAAATAGATTGCAGTGAGTATCTGCATCTCACATCTTTAACTACTGTTTCACGCGCAATAATACTTAGGGTTATTTTCATCTCACTACCCTACCTATTTTTTGAGGGTTTTAATGAAAATAAAATGGATAAGAGAGGGAGGTAAAAGGTAGTTTAGGTATTTTTTAGAAAAAGTAGGGCCACATGACCATTTTCCGTCCAAAAACGGATGGAAAATTGATGGTGGTATAAAGTGAAGAAAAAAAATGCGTTCTAGGGTAGTGAGGTGCCACAAAAAATACTTAGGGTAGTGAGATGAAAAAAAACATATAGTTAGGGTAGTGAGATGAAAATAACCCTAATATTTATCCTCCCAATCCGGCCTCTAGAAGGAATGTTAATGTCTCACATTTAATTAACATACTAATTGCAAGTGAAATAAATATATCATGATTGATTAGCAAGACAAGAACAAACCTGTATAAGGAGTTCATTACAATCACTGTATTTGAATTTACAATAGAGAAATAAAAATAGACAGATCTTCAACAAAGGTAAGAAAGAAACTATAGCTATGTGAAGATGAATGCAATTGCTATCTTAACTTGCCATTCATCTTACTTCTTTCTGGTTTTGCTTCACCTTCACTTTTCTTCCCATTATTTGATTCATTTTTCTTTCCTTTATTCAATTCATTTTTCTTTCCTCTATTCGATGATCTTGACTCATCGCTTTCGAACGGTAACACAATTACTCGTGCTGCCGGCACTGTTTCCCATCTCTCCTTCAATAGAGTCATGAACCTTATAACCATGTCCCTCCTGAACTCGAGCTCCCGTGTAAACAAATCAAATATAAAAAACGCCACAACATACTTGAAAGGAACTAACAGCAGAATCGTGGCAGAAGATAACAAGATCATCGCTACTTCTGTCGTTACCTGAGAATCACAGAACAAAAAGTACCCACTTGAATCAATGATCATGAGCAATTGAGCATTGTTTATAGGGTTAATTACAGATAACCATTGTGTACTTTACATCTTTTGCACATAACTACCCCCTACTTTAAACTTCCGCATCCATTTTTTTTTTGCCCAAATGACAAAAATACTCTTGACCCTAATCTAAAAAAAGTACCATTTCCCATCTTTTTTATAGTTTTATCATTAGATATCTACTCAACCGTTTCCCACATCTAACTTTTTTGGTACTTACGAAGTCTTTTGAGATTAGGGTCAAGGGCATTTTCATCAATTTCCAATAAATAAAAAAGTATATGTTTAGTTTTTTGAAAGTTTAGGTAAGTGGATATTAAGTTCAAAGTTGGGGCTAGTTATGTGGAAAAGACGTATAGTACGGAATAGCTATTTGTAATTAACTCTCGTTCTTATTTTCCATAATCGACAACTCAAGAACATACCTGTGGTTGACCGGAGAGCACAATTGTGCGTATTTTCAGCAGTGTCACATTGAGATTCTGTAGAACATTCTCCACATCACGCATTGCTTCCTTGAGAGCTATAATCTTTTGAATTGTATTTGAAGGCGGTTGATCACGTATAGTTACTTTTCCAAATGATCTTCCAAGACGACCTTGTTCCTTAAGCCTCTTTAGTGTCAGCATGCTCGCTGCCATGAAGATCAGTGTTGTTGGGAACACATACGACAGCAAGTTCCTGATAATGATAAAAACATCGAGTTTAGATTAATATCATGGCTCAATTATACCCGAAGTTTAAACAATAAAAAAATCACAGCTCTTTGTTGCCAAAAACTGACGAAAATGCTCTTGACCCTAGTATAATTTTTTTTCCCTCTTTGAAATAGTTTTTTATCTTTTGAAGAGTCTTTTTACATCTACTCAATCATTTTTTACATGAAAAAAAAAATTTAGGTAGTTATGGACTCTTTTTTTGAGATTAGGGTCAAGGACATTTCTGGCGAAAAAGAGATATGTGATTTTTATTAAACCTTGGGTAGCTGCAAAACGAAAAATGTGTAAACTTATGTCTAATTAACCCTAATATCATTGAGTTGCACACTAAAAAGGTCAATGTTATATGCAAATGCAAGACAATCAGTAAAAAAAGGTATAATTGCAAAAAGTATACTGAGATATTCATTTCTTACAACTAGTAGCCCTCTTCTTCGATAATTGCAAAAAAGTACCCTGAACTTGTCTTTTTGTTGCAATATGTATAAAAGTGACGATTTTACCCTTACAATTAAGATTTTTTAAAATGACAAGTAAAATAAAAAAATCCGAATTTTCATACCTCCTTAATTTCTTCCTCTTTGCACCCATACAAAGAGTAAGAAATATAACAGATACGAAGTTTTGATTTTTGAAATTTAAATTTCCAAGGGTAAAATCATCATTTCGAAACAAATTTATACAAAGTGGAACAAAAAGGCAAGTTTGTGGCACTTTTTCGCAATTGTCAAAGAAGAGTACTACAAGTTGCAATAAGTGAATACCTGAGGGCATTTTTTTTTTGCAATTATCCCGTAAACAAAACTATGTACCTGAACACAACTGTATATGCAAGTGCAAGAAAAGAGATAGTGAAATGTGGCTCTTCCCAGCGTCTAAGGCTTTCAAAACTCTTCGCCATTATAACCACTGGAAGCATCAACTCCTTGAAAAGGTCAATGTTGCTGGCTATGCCTTCAAGCGTTGCAGCATCAATGGTGGCTTGAGTTTTTTGGACAACCTGGTACCTTTGTCTGCATTCCAAAGCCGCTCTTTCCACAAGAGTCATATCAGCAACAACAAGATTCTTACTTAACACTAACCCCTGCCTTAACGAAGAGTTTTTCCAGAAAGCAACAGAACCGCTAGAGGCCCAAGATGGAGATCTCATCCATTTCCTCAAGAAAATACTTCCATCGATATCATACACGTGATTATCACTTTCAACGAGCTTCTCGGAAGACTTTTCAACTTTAACTGGTTGATAGCTCGTGTCTTTGAGATTCGCCACCACGGGCCCACCCCAATAATTTAAGGCTAGAGTTTGGTGAACAACATCGCCATAGGGGGCATTTTGCAAATACGAGAATTGGACGAGTTTGGTGGGGTCATCTAGCAACTTTCTCATGAACTGAAGGGACTGAAGTCTAGAGATGCTGTTGATGGCACTGATGGTGGCTCTTTCCTTCCCTTTGTGAGCTCCATAGACATGGTTTAGTGATTTATCGGTTTGGTCCGGTCCATACCCGTTTATGAACTTGTGTAAAGCGATGACCTCGCTCATGAAAGCGTGCCAGACATCTCGCCTCATTTCTCCTCCCAAGTCCACGAATTCTAGCAACCATGTCTCGGATCAGGAGCCAGAGGAAACGGACACGCCGGAATCGAAAAGAGCAGACCCGAAAGGCCCAACCTTTGCTTTCTCGGCCCGTGATCCTGGTGTTGTAAGGTCTAGTCTTATGGCATCTTTTTGTTTCCCCAGCCCAATTGCCTGAAACAAGTATGTGGCTATGTGAGAGGTCCAGTCTTATACCCTTATTTTAAAAAATTGCATGGGGGTATTTTTGACATGTCACACCCCAAAAGTTGACGGAATTGGTAAATTAAATTGAGACTAAAAAACCTTAGAGAGTTGTCAAAAACATTCTAAACTTAAGGGTAATTAGTTGAGAATGGTGCAAACTCAGGGGTAGCTGAGTGAGATTAGATTATCCCTTAAAAAATAAAGTTGGCTCCTGGAAATTTTAAAAATGTCGGAGTTTTGGTTTCGAAAATAGGAAGTTTCTTTAGGTTGGACCAAAAATATAGCACAACTTCAGATGAGATAGCTAATTAATACCTCGAAATAGAGAGCTTTGTGTGTTAAAATTACTTTCCCCGGCCATGCCATGTTATTTTCCCATTTTAGAACGGGCCGCTTTCGGCTAGAACCGGTGCATAAGATTATCTCGTTAAGAAGCTCGGGATGTTCACGACTCTGGTACGAATCCCGTCCTTCATGGACCCTACATTCAGGAGTCATCATAGTTCCAGATTAACTAAATGAAAATATGTCATGTCTGAAATTTAATATGAAGCAGTACTAGTCATAGTAGCAACATTTTCTAGATTATATATTTAACATATATCACTTGGCAATAGTTTTGATGATTTACCATCGCCTTCCTTGTATAGATGGTAACGAGCCAAATAACACATATTTGGAGGCAATATTGAATTAGTAAACTTGATTGATTAAGTAATGACCCGTATTGATTAAAGGAATAATTAAAAACAAGTACCATGAGATATTCACTTTTTGCAAGTTTTAGCCCTCTTCTTTGATAACTGCAAAAAAGTGCCCTGAAAGGCTGAACTTGCCTTTGTGTAAATTTGTATAAAAATGACGATTTTACCCTTTAAAAATAATAAGTAAAACCCTAAATTTTCATCTCCTTAACTTTCTTCCTTTTTGTACGTCCAAAGATGAAGAAAATTAAGGGAGGTGAATATTCTTTTCTTTTTTACCTACTTTTTCAAACCTAAAATTCCAAGGGTAAAATCGTCCTTTTAAAACTAAATTACACAAAGGGCAACAAAAAGGCAAGTTCAGGGAATTTTCTTGCAATTAGCAAAGATGAGGGCTACAACTTGCAAAAAGTTACCTCAGAGTACTTTTTTGCAATGACCCCTTGATTCAATGAAACTCACTTGATTAGTTCATCAACATAAGTCATCCATGAGGCCAAAGAGACACCACTCTGGTCACCAGCAAGAGCCTTGAATAGATTATGTGCTGTAGGCCGATCAGCCACACCAGAAATAGCAGGGGCGATGCGCACAAAAGCCTCCTCTCCCACGAGCTTCCTCTTCAAAATCAACAAGATGATGATTAATTTAACGCCTCCTTGAAAATTTGGTTCAACATTTTGAAGGAAATAAGACTTTTAATCGGGTTATTACTTTCTCGGTTCTGCAATATCATTTTATTTTGCTATACCAATCACGCTTGGAGAATGCAGCTCCCTAAAAAAAATTTCACAAAAAAAACTTGCGGTGAACTACTTTTTTTTGCAAAAAAATTCGCCAAATATTTTCCGTCTGAAAATCCGTTATCTTTAATGGAACTTAGTCATGTGACAGTCACGTGACTTCAATTTTTGTGAAATGACAGTTTTTCCATTTACATTATACGAGTTTTGTAATTTGTAACCCTCATGTATACATGTTTTGCAGTTTGGAACCCTTGTGTTGGGGGATGTTTTTTGCAACAAAAAAGAAATAAATAGTTCAACGACAGTATTTGCAAAACATGCATAGTTCACACTTCACCGCAAGTTTTTGCCCTTTACATTATACGAGTTTTGTAATTTGTAACCCTCAAGTATACATGTTTTGCAATTCTGAACCCTTATGTTGGGGAATGTTTTTGCAACAAAAAAGAAATAAATAGTTCAACGATAGTATTTACAAAACATGCATAGTTGACACTTCACCGCAAGTTTTTGCAATTATTCCTAAAAGTATGGAATTTGAACCTGAAGAGAAGCCTTCTCTGGATCATGATCGTGTGAATGGTTTTCTTCAATATAAGGATTCTCCCATGCAAGCATTGTGATAAAAATTAGCCTCTGGAATGCAGGTTCCTACACACACACACACACCAAACTTAGCCAACATATCTAGTTCAAGTAAAAGCAAATCAACGTATATAAAGTCTACAACCTTAAGGCAAGGATGGATCTTAGAGCTATCCCTTGACAAGAACCTAAAGCAGCAATACTCCACCAGGTTACGGGCATTGCTATACACATGTTCAGGAACCAGTGCTTTCAAAATTTTCTGAAGTTTCTGCCCAGTCAATCCATTCATCCTGCATATCTTAACTTTGAAAAGTCAAATCATTGTTCCTTTATTAGTCTGATACTAAGTAAGACCAAAAGAGTAATACTTATAAATATATCCTTCAACCTATTCAGGAACATTATGTTCTTAATAAGCACCAATTATACAATGGACAGTTAAAAATACATAAACTGTAACAACCGAATCATGATATTTCCTCACCTACTAAACTGTTCAATAGATACGATAGCAGATAAAGAAAGAATCCCATTTGGTGTTCTACTCTCAATCGTCTGTTCAGCCATGTAAATCTCCTTCATATCTTGAGTATCAACTGGATTTACAGGCTCGATTCTCCCCCGAGGACTAGTTTTTACCAGAGGAGAAGTCACCTCATTCAAAAAGTTTTGGGTCTTTGATAACCATACATTGAGTTTCTCTTGTACTGCACCTGCGAAGTGTTAAGAAAAGAATAAAAAAAGTTGAACTTGCTCAGCTAGAACAGCGTACACATTTCAAATTGTCTTGGAAGTTCAGACATAAATGGTGAAATCTTTGGCACGGTACGGGCAGAAAGATCACAACTCCACTAATTAGGGAACTGGAGAAGAACTAATTTTCAGATTGTTCAGGTGATAATATCATGTTACCATTAAAGCTAAGATGTATTGCTTTAGTAAGAACACGCTACTGACAGAGGTATCATACTCATATACTACATATGCTTTAGTATTCTCATGCCACAAAGGATAAGCCGGAATCATATTTTTATTTTAGATTTATCTGCGCAGAAATCTGAAACTAGAGAGATGCAATATGGTGATATAACCAACAAGACCACAAGCATGCATCTCGAGAACCCTTCTGTACATAAACCATCTCTGAGACCAAAAGAAAGAGAATATGCATAATTAATAAAAACTACCTAACTAAAAACAAGCTGTGAAGGCCTAGGAAGATAGACATAACCGTGCATGATGGATACACAACCGTGCTTAACATGGTTGAGTTAAAAACCAAATCCATCAAGATCTTAGTCATAATATGGGCTACCCAATTCTTAGTTTTCATTCATAACTTCATTAAATCAATGTAATTTAAAGTCATCCTCTTCAATTAAAGCTTCTTTTAAGGCCTAACAAAAAACCCACCTTTTTAATGAATTCAAAAGAGTCACAACACAAACTCACCACCAACTGTGAGCTTTCATGCAATCAATATAACAAGTGAAGAAGCTTATGATTCAAAAATACAACATGCCCACAAGCTAAAAGGCCCCAAAAATCTAAGAACACAAACTCACCACCAACTGTGAGCTTTCATGCAACCAATATAACAAGTGAAGAAGCTTATGATTCAAAAATACAACATACCCACAAGCTAAAAGGCCCCAAATATCTAAGAACAAACTCCAGAATCAAAAATAAAAAATCTCACCAGTATCTATGTCCTTGAGCTTCCATCTGTCCTTGGGAGACTGACCCACAACCTTGAGCCTGAACTTCAGCTCCCCATGAAATTTCCGACCGCACTTCCGCACATATCTATGGGATGTAATCAAAGGATATGGAGTAGCTGACGAAGGCTTCAAATGGGTATTTGGGAATTTGGAGTGCATCTTCTTCATCTGGAGACTCTCAGATCCTCAAGACTCAAACTTGAAGATCATAATTGCAACAGAGATGGAAGCAAAAGCAAAGAAGCTCAATCCAACACGATTATTGAGCGTGTTTGATTGAGACTGATTAAGGAGCACAAAGAGTGAATTGGGAAGCTTTTGTTTTTGTATTTTTCTTCCACCGAGACCAAAGAGTCTCGGAAATGTAGAGAAATGAGTGTGAAGTTAGGCTTATTGGGTTTGGTTTCATGATGAAAAAGAAGGCCTTTATCGCCTCAGAGTTGGTCCCGACCACATCAGTTGGGCCTGAGCCGTGTTGTGCACATGCAAGTTGTGAAAGTCCCCGCTTAGTTCATTTAGACGGCGTCTAGGCTTCAAAATCTGTAAATATGTTCGATTTGTCGTTCCATCCCTCTAATCGGAAATTTGGATGTCTGATTTGTAAGGTTGTATATTTGAAGAAGAGATAAAAATGTGAGAGAGACCGAATGTGTGTAGCGCTATTGAATCTCCTGATAAAGAAAATATGATACGTATCTCGCTTTGATGGTTTGTTTTATCTTCTTTTTATTACTCAATATTTATTTAATTAATAATAATTACGAAAGAAAAATATAATCGTATATTTATAAATATTTTTATAATTACAAAAAAGATGATAGATATATATTTTTGTTATAAGTTATATAAAACTAATAATTTTATCACCATGATTTAGATTTTA
>JAYMSV010001294.1:0-13261 GCA_036897745.1 Erodium moschatum | reverse complement strand
GACGACAAAAAGGATGAGGGAGTCTGATGCTGTAGTGATGATGGTGGACGAATCGAAACCCGAAAAGAAGACCGCAAACAACGACAACGCTTATATCATAACAACAAAATGCGCTCAAAATAAACAAATTATTTATTTATTCCCCATAAGGTGGAGTTTACTCCGCCATAATACATCCTCCTACACCACATCCCATGCCCGTCTGTCGCTAACCCTGACCGTCCGATCACGTCCCCAAAAAACATCATGACACAATCAATAAACACGTGCCCCCATAGACCCCGACAAAAGAATCCTGCACATTTCCCAGAATATTTACATAAATACAAAAAATAGAATTACAGAAAATAAAATAACAATGAAAAAAAAACAAAAATTCCCAGAACAGTTATATAGATACAAAAATAGAATTATGGAAAAGAAAATAAAAACAAAAAGAGAAATTTCCAATTTGAGCGTCTTCAAGGAAACACAAAGAGCACGAGCTGCGAATCTTAGCTATTTCGGGCACTTTGTCTTCTTCGTCGTCAGGATTGCTGGAAATTTCCTTCCGTCGACGGTCGCCGGTGGTGTTTTTCCGATGACGCTGTTCGTGGGCTTAGGGTTTCGCTGCTGTTAGGGTTTCGGGTTGTTAATTACATGGCAGCTGCCAATCCCCAACCTCTGCAAGCGCGTCCCTATGACGAGCACGCGCTGCTCCCGATACCCATCGACGACGACGACGAAGACGACTACAACGATGACGCCATGGACGACGTCGAGGAGGCGGCTCAGGTGAATCCGGTGGTGGCGTCTCGGACCAGTGAGCTCACTCTGTCTTTTGAAGGCGAGGTTTATGTGTTTCCTGCTGCTACACCGGAACAGGTACTTACCCCTTTTAAGCTTTTAGCAATTGGGTGTTTGGTTCATAAGGTTCCCCAAATTTACTTTAGTATTTTTTTGGGTTACTCCATGTCCTAACATCCGCCTTTCTTTTAAACTACTAAATCCTAACCCATGTAAATTGTCATGTAGTAACGTTCACCGCAACCTATTGCATAGTCGATAGTTTAGAAAAGGTCTACGTTATGATTTGAGAATAAACGAAAAATTGAAGCCATTTTATGAAAGTTTTAGAGCACGTGACAATCATGTGACTTGGTATTTCATTTTGACAATTAATTGGTTCTATCTGATACTTTTCAAAAGTCTGGGTTAGGATTTGAGAGTTGACTTTAGTACAGTGCGCAGACATGGAGTTATACTGTATTTTTTTTAGATACATAATGCAGTGTACACTTACTTGTGAGGAATTTGCAATTTTTATGGGGGAGTTGTGGATTTATTGCAATTGGGTTTGTCGTTGATAGGTGTACTTTTGTTGTTATGTAAATGTTGCAACTTTCTGGTAGCATATTTTACCCTTTTTTTAGGGGTAAACAGTGCCTATGCTAGCTACTGTTTGTATACGGAGCTGTACTCCATGTTAGGAAACTGATATACTGTGTTGTTGACATTTGAAAGCTATGGAGATTTCAGATTCTCTATCATCAACAGTATTGGACAAGTTTTTGCTAAACTTGGACTTTGTAGCTGTTTTGCCCATTCTGGGTAAAGGCTACTATAATTGTTCTATTTATACAGTTCATTTCAGATGGTGATATTATTACATTAGAGTTGACCTATTGAAAGGGCTTTCTGGACTTATATTTGACTTGAATAGTTGCCTGATGAAATCTTTTGTTATGTTGGATTTTATAAAAAGGTTCAAGCAGTTCTCTTGCTTCTGGGAGGACGTGATATACCTACCGGTGTGCCTACAGTCGGAGTACATTTTGACCATAATGACAGGGTAATGTTGATGTTTCATCATTGAGGCCATTTTTTTACTAGAGGAAAGTGACAAAGAAAAATTGGGATCAACTGTAAAATTGTATTGTATCTTCTATATTTATGTGTGTGTGTGTGTGTTATATGGAAAATTATCTAGGGTGTGGGTGACCCCCCAAAGCGCTCAAATCTTTCGCGAAGAATAGCCTCACTAGTAAGGTTTCGCGAAAAGCGGAAGGAGAGGTGCTTTGATAAGAAAATTAGATATACCGTCCGGAAAGAAGTTGCACAGAGGTAAGTTGAGTTGTATTAATGGTGAAGTTCGATATTGTGGTTCTCTTTGATTTGCGTTGCTCTTTATGCATCATCGCTGATTTTGTTTTTCTTTGCCGTGATAGAATGCACCGTAAAAATGGGCAATTTGCATCCTTAAAAGAAAATTCCGGTGGATCAAGTTGGGATTCCGCTCATAGTTGCCTTCAAGATGGCACTCCTCGTGCAGAAACTGTGTGAGTTCCAACTGTATGACGTTATTACAGATTTTGGCATTGGCAAATTGTTCTGTTGATACTTGATAATATATCTGATTGATGCATTAGGTTTGTTACTTTATGAGGTTCTAATTGTTTTTTTTCTTTGACTTCCAGTGTCCGAAGATGTCAACACTGCGGGGTGAGCGAAAATGATACCCCTGCAATGCGCCGTGGTCCTGCCGGACCAAGGACTTTATGTAATGCATGTGGGCTTATGTGGGCAAATAAGGTTTGTGTAGTGGTGCTACCTGTTTTTTTTTAAAAAAAAAATAATTTCCATCCTTTGTAGCAGTATGCACGTATTTGATCTTGCTTTATTTTGCATGCATATTATAACTTCTAACATGAATAATCGTATGTTAGAGGATCACAAATCACACTGCGTCCAAACATACAAGTCAACTCTGTGAGCCTTTTCTAGATTTCCTTTGACTACCTTTTCTTGATGCAAGACACATTGCAAGAGATGAGATTCTAGTAATGGGAACAATTCAATGTTTCAGAGGATTGAAAGGGCATCTTGTGAGGTTTAGAACAAATTTTCCATTTTCTGTTGAACTGTACACAGTATCCAAAAAAATACTCATTTATGTTTTCCGGGTTTTGATGCGTGATGATGTAATTTTAGCTGATAATACAAATTCCTGACTAACATGATGAAATACTGAAGATGATCATTGCTTTATATATTTGATATTTTTTTTATGGCTCTAAGTTGAGATGTTGACGTTTAGTGGGAGAAGTGAGCTCGTTAATTGTTTGTGTTATACAGTTTGTTGTTTAATTATTTATAGGTTGATTTTATTAGAAATATCAATGTTAGTAAGTTTCTAATGATCTTTATGAAAGAAGGCAATGGCAAAGTCAGCAGAGAGGTCTCAACAGTTGTTTGATAGTGATCTGGTCTTGGGGAAAGGAATTGCAATTTGTATGACTATGAAGCAATTGGGTTCCAAATACATAATATTTTTATTCTTTTTATCTTTATTTTTGAAGAGATGCCAATCTCTACCGTTAATAGAAGCTGAACATTTTGCTTTTGTTATTGATTATCAAAATAAAACATTTTGGTTTTGTTCTTAATTAATTAAATGGGTTTATGCTTCTTAGATATCTATACATTACAGATTTTGCATTGTTGCTGTTAACCCCTGTGTTCTTGTCTCTTGTCGGTAACTACACTTCAGATCTGCCATTTGCATAGATTGATCCGTCCAAACAATTCATTGTGTTTGTTTTCAGGGAACCTTAAGAGACCTCAGTAAGGGAGGAAGGAATCTTCCTATGGACCATCATGAGCCTGTATGTATCAGTATGAAGAACTATAATGTATATCTATATGTATATATACTTGTCTTTTCCTCTTTTATCATCCATATATATATTTTTAAATTTTACAAGTCTGTGTCTGTTAAAAATTATTGATGCATACCTTTGTTGCATTTTACATATATAGCCAACTCAGGCTTGGTTGGGAGTACCTTTTTAAAATCAGTGGCTTTTAGTTGGTGAACTTTGTAGGTCAAGGAACCATGTGCAAGATCTGGGTGACCATTATTATTTTAATTCTTTTAACACTTTCAGTGCCATTCTTGCTGTTATGAGTATGATAAATTCACTTGGGGTTATGGTTGGACTACAGGAAACACCGATAGATGTCAAGCCTCCTGTTATGGAAGGAGAACACTCTGGCAATCATAACGAGCATGTAATATATCCTTGCAGGCTATTGCTGTTATGTTATAAAGGAGTAGACTCATTTTTCATGTTTCTAAGTTTATCTCTGTTTTTTTTTCAGGGAATTCCCGATGATACTTCAAAGGCTGTTATAGAAAGATTAAATAATCCATCTGTACATCCAGATGAAGAAGTATGCTACAATTTTCAGCAATATTACGATGACTTTAGCTTTTTATTGCTTTTTTGGTACATGGGCTAGATTTTTTCTCTACTCAGGCTTCGAAAATAATATGAAACCTTGTTACTGATTGCACCACTCTGTCAGGTATGCATTGTAGTACAATACCATTCAAATGTGGTAAGTGATGATGTAATTGGTCAACCAACTTAAGCTCATGGAAACAACATAGAGATGACCATATCAGCTAAAACGATTAAGTATAGTAACTAATTCTTCAGAACTCTACTTTCATAATGAGACTTGTAGTTATTTATTCATCCATATATCCGATTTTGCATGGTCCAGCCAATAGTTTCAATTTTTTATGTCCGTTTATTGCTTGTAATGGCGTGCAGCTCCATGTAATGCCGGATTTCCAGGAAGCTGCTGAAGATCTTACCGACACCTCACCCATGGGACTTGTCAATTCTTCAGGTAACAATGATGACCAGGGACCAAGTAATTGTATCATATATTTACTTTGCACCTTAATTGTTCTAGTTCAGATTAGGTGCTATTAAGTTTATCATGTTCCCCCCTTGTTGGGTAATGGTCCACCTTAAAGGATTTTTGTTTCTCGACATAAAGGGTAGAGTCATCTATTTGTGCAATTTAATGTCCATTTTGTCTGCCTTCAGTTTTCTTCTGCCAAATATAACCATAAGAGAAATAAGTAGGAGGGCTGTTGAGGATTTAGTTTGAACTCCATTGTCTCTCAGTCTTGCTAATGTACTGCCCTGAATTGTATTTGCTGCTCGTAAATGTGCACACATAAATTCATAGTCCATCGTAATAGTGGTTGCAAAATACAAAAAAATATATATGTAGAAAGTCTGCTGTTGGTTTTTCTTCACCTTTTACATGAATAAAGTCATAGGAAGATAAATTTTTAAAGGTTGGGCATGTCGAATGAACTTTTATGCCAAGTGTTATGGCACTTTTTGCAGGAACCTCTTCCTGAGTTTACCCATCCATCAAATACTGAAATTGACATCCCCGCTAACTTCGGTTAGAAAAAAGGTAAGGCTTACTTGGCTCTTAGGGAAGAACAGCTGGGTTGGGCCACATCTGATGTTTGTTGTGTGCCTAAGTTTGTGATCATGACAAGGATTCATACCAAGTGAATCATATGTGACAGTGCTGGAGTCTGAAATTTGGAAAGGTATTAGACCAAAAGTGTCACTTAGTGAAAGTAAATACATGTAAGAGTGGTAGGATCCTGTATTTGTATGATTGTGAAGAATTGTGCAGTGTTTTTATCAGTTGTATATTGAAGTTTGTTGTTGCGGTTGGGGCACTCATTCTGTTTATTCAGCCTAAGAAAAGAAGAATGTTGTTGTAAGGCTATTTTATGACCTTTTAATTCAAAATAAGGAGTAATGGCTTGAAAATTGATGCTAATTTGCAATTATCCTTCACCTTGAATTGTTTTGGACAAAGCCGATGTATTCGAAGAGCTCAACAGACTGATCACATTTTATTTTAATTCACCATGTATATCAAATGTATGTACAAAATTTGTGGATTGTAGCACGGTTTCCCGAGCGAGTCCGAAGTGTAATCTACTATTCTAGTAAAAAGGGTACATTATAAATATACAGATGACCAACACCCGGATTTGCTATGCAACTTGATGAATGTGAAGATCCGTGAAGCTCACCTTTCTATCACCAACTGGACTCTGATCCTTAGCTGCTCCAGCAAACTTCTGTTCTGCCTGACCCATTTTTCCGAACCTTGCTTTCATGAACTGCAATACCATTGTGGCAACATGAATTCAAGCCAAGGCTTGGTGAATTTGGGTTGTATGTATGCTCTAGTTAAATAGATGGCAAAGACATAAGAGGTGGCAGTTCTAGCATTTCTACTCGTGAAAATCCTCATACGGTGAAGTTCCACTAGAAGAATCGGATTCAAATGGAGTGGACTCTGTTGGAGACAACGGGAGCAGTTCTACCTGCTGGGAGGAGGAACCTGAATACACAATAGGTGTCAGTATCAAATGTGCCGAGTCAAATTGGGTTTAAATTAAATAGACAAGTCAATAGCTCTAATAGTCCAAACAAAAGATGGGCAGATTTACATGGCTCTGGTTTGTTGAGAGCAAAATAGTGACTGTAAAAGCCATATGTTGCAGTGCCAAATAATGTCATGTAAGGAGAAGAAAATCGCACAAACCTTTTCTTGATCTGAATTTCTTTGTATGACGCTTTATAAGCTTCTTAGCTTTGGTTATGGTGAGCTGCCTGGCAAAGGGAGAAAACTCCACATCACTTTCACTCCATTCACCCTGGAAATCATTTTCTGCTTCACCCCTCATGGTGCGCAGCACAAATGCCTTGGCCTTGCGCCGTTGAGTGTTGAAAAGGCCTCGTATTGACGTAACAAATCTATCTCCTGCTCCATCTCCGGGGCGCTTAGGCCAGGATAATGGATACTGCTCAGATTTCCCTCCCTGGCCTTCATTGTCACTCAGAATAAGATCCGTATCAGGAACGCCACTGCTACTGGGTTCTCTTTGGTGTCCACCGCGTAATTTGTCTTTGAATTTCTTGCCCTAAAGAAAAAAGTAGAAGACTTTGATTAATCAGTTTTTGGGTTGGCAAAACATAGTTTTTCCTGATAAGATATGAATTATTTTATGTTTCATTTTCAACATATATGTATAACTGTATAAGATGACTGTCACTTTTAATAAGAAGATAACGAGGTAAAATTATGTCAGGTATGAATGTGTCATATATACCAATCAGGTGGACGCAAAAGTTTAAGCAGAAAAATATATAACGTTGGTTGAATTGTCTAAAACCAGATGCATGTAATTCGGGGATCTTAGGCAAAAAGATGATGAAATAGTCATTCATTTTTTTACCTGCATTCCTGTAAGAGACTTCAGGACTCCCCAAACAAAATGCTTCTTCACTCTTGAGGCCAGTCTCATCCATGATCCAGTGAATTCGGCTCGATGAAAAGTATCTATCAGCAGTTTGATATCAGTCATAACCCAGATAGATCCCTCGTACGTAAGCAGTAGTTCGACCTGTACAGGAATACCATTAGAGATTACCCCCAAACCAAACCTAAATACCAAATTATGATTAGAAGCAGACCAACCTGACTAATCTTGATATTGTGAAACTCCATTGCCTTTTGAGGTCTAGTTCTTTTTTCTTCTTGCACTTTCCCAACCTTTTTCTCTTCATGAGATGTTCGACCAGCTTTGACAGCTTTAGGGTCTTTTGATTTAGTTTTGGATGATTCATCCAGCTGTGTAATACCATTGACTGGTGCAGCTTTAGGAGAAGAAATACCTGATGAATGAACCTGTAAGACAAGTTCATTGGCAACAGATTCTGCCACAGTTTCCTCCCATGATCTGTCAAATGAAGAAGTTCGTCTTAGCTCTGGATTTGAACCAGAAGCAGTTTTTGTTTTCGTGTTCTGCAATTTCGGAACCTGCTCAAAAGTTCAACAAGAACATCAGATATGCTAATTCCAGTTTTGTTTTGCGCTTCATTGACGAGAAAAAGATACTGGTAATCATACCTACAAAGAGGTTTATGAATAAAGAATCCACTGATCACCTATTAGTAGTATATTATTTCATTGACTACAAGTTGTCTTTATCTAATTTTTTCAAATGAACTGGAAGCTCTTTTTTCATCATCAAATTTATCATAAATTGAAAAAAATGTTTTCAGTATTCTTAAAAAAACACTTACATGGCTGGAATCTGTAGAAGTGGATGGTTGATTAGTAATAGCCGGCACCACAGAGGCACCACATTTGGATGAACCCTCTGAATCTTTTGATGAACGACTGTTTGACGCAGGAGCTTCTTGTATCATTGAACCTTTTCGTACACGTTTTGCCCCAGCAGTAGTTGAAACCTTCCAAGCTTCCTACACGACGTCATGAGAACAACTATTTTTCATGGTTTCTAGAGCAAGTACATACTTTACACTTTTTTAGGAAGTTCATTGGAAAAGTTCTAAAATACTAAGCATCCAGCTGACCTGTCGTCTTTGTGAATCCTGCTCTTCATATGGAAATATATAATCCCATATCACTTTGTATGTTGTTTCCATCATATGTATCTTCAGGGGGTAAATTTCTACCTGGGAATAAAAACATTACTTATGTAAGCAAATAATTAATACATTCTTTATCCTGATGAAAACAAAGTTGCATGCCTGACTATTGCGGAAGCATGAGAATGAAACAATTGACAGAGTGACTGAAAATATTGTAACTTGTACTATTGGATCTTCTCTATTAAATATATGCTCAATAAGCACACCACAAAAGTAACAATATTTTACAAAGAACCCCAGCACTACTGATGAACTAAGCCGAGTCACTCAGCTGCTATCTTCAAGTATGTATCAGTATGTTAGTCATTTCTATGAGTAGGCCCATCTACACAACTTTTAAAATAGTATATAATAAACATCAAATTTATCAAGTTATCCTAGTTCCTTGCTCTCCTGGGATAATAACTTACTCTTGTATCCAATTATTGTGTATACAGTTTCTTTACACCTGGGTTTAGTCTATTTTAATAATTCTCTTCATCAGTTCAATTAATTTTACCTCGTGTGAAGTTTCTTCTTAAATTTTACTTTCATGATCTAAGCAAATCATATGATATTATTTGCATTCTATTAATCAGACACAAATCCTAGCCAATATATTCTTCTTAATCATTCCTTCTCCCAATGAAACATAATCTATGTAATATCAAATGATATTATGAGCTTATTATTAATCAGTCAGAGACATTTATTTGCACAACCTGCGTAGAGGGTGTTTCCTGGCTCGATACCACAGTAAGCAACTTTACTAATACTCCAAAGCTCACTTTTTTATTTAAAGTAATTCCCTAAATAAAAGGAAATTACCTGAAAAAGTTCAAAAACAGTGTTTCCATTCCTAGGAAGTCCCTGCTTTGCGTCTACACGCAGCATGACTTTTCTGCAACCAAAAGAGTATGTATCAGAACTTTTCTATACGTAAAAAAAACGTTATTGAAAGATGCCCAGTCTATTCCACTTAGACCAATATCTGGAAAACAACCACATACAGATTTAACCGTCAAAATAAGAAGGATCTAATAATTGAGCGCCATATCAGGAATACAGCATCTGTATCAACACACATGTATCCACCATGTTGGATTCACCATGAGGGTAAGTGTTAGAATTTAGTTTATTTGCAGTAAAGAGTATTTCTTATCCCTAGTTTAGTTTGGTTTCCTATGTTGCTTAGTATTAGCATTTCCTATTCAGTATAACGTTAATCCCTATATAAAGGGAAGCTCTCATTGTATTGATAAAAAGAAGAATTATCAATAATATTTTAGAAGTTTAACAGGATCCAAATGCATGTAAACAACCTAAATCCTCATTTTTCCAATGTGACACTCTTCACCACAAATAGGTGTGGGCCTCGCACATGGACCAAGAATATTTGAATTGGAGGGGGCACAAATAGGTCACAAACCCAAACCAACCTCTCATATCATGTTAAAGCCGGATTTAACCTAAAAGCCTCAAGATGCTTAACAAATGGTCACAAGAGATGCACATTCTTCCAATGTGGTACACGTCAACAATCCTAATTGATTCCCTAATATACATTCTTATTCTCCACCATTATGAACAAATTACCAATAATAGTGGGTTTGCACATGAGAGCTAACAGAGAAAAATGGGAAAGTCACACACCAACCCATTAATCCTTAATTTTTACAAAAAAGTCAAATAAGACAATTTTTAAGATGAAGTGCAAGATTTTTTCAAAAATCATCTCAGTCAACATATCAATAAATGAACAAATTCCTAAGAAATAGGAATATGTAAGAAAAAAACCTAAATCTATCATAAATAATTTCTAAGAAACAGGAAAAGCTAACACAAAAACCTAAATTTATTGCATACTTCAATAGCACTAAACTTATGTCTCGAGTACATACACAGAAAGGATAAGATTATCAATGAGGCTATTAGAGTAGCTTTAACTAAAGACGAAAAAACACCGTAGACAGTTTATGAGACTTGAGAGAAATCAATTATGAAACATTACGCGTAGAGGGATATTGCCCAAACCAATATGGAAAGAACCTGGACCACCTAACTGGTACTGCATGAAATAGATATCAGGTGATTCTTACTGTCTAGCAACACAAGAAACATTTGAGGTAATTCTTACTGTTTTAAAGTTCAAGAGTGGCTTTCTATATCATATGTCATTAGATTCTATAAGACAAAGATAGCATCGATCATCTTGTAAAAAAATATAATTAGTTTGTGTAGGGAACTCAAAGCCAGTTCAATGGAATGAAAGGGGAACCGCAATGTAGATATCATAAACAGTTCATAAGAATGATGAAAAGAAGAAAACTGAAACAGAAATCACCATTCGCTCAACAAAATCACAATTAATACTATACCAATAAAACTTAAGAAACCACTAAAGGCAGCAAACAAGCAGGAAAGGTGCATACTTTCCCCATTCAGGAGGAGGATTCCATGCTGATAAAACCATATCGGACTTGGCATTAGGTTGACAGTTCCTCAAAACAAAATACTTCGTTGTTAACACTGCAACGCCGATATCTTTGTAATCTCGATCAAAATCAAAAACCTGCTCAGGGAAGGGTGCACCAAAATGTCATGATGTATCAGGTACATGTCAGCAACCCCAATGTAATTAAACTAGTAATTGAAACATGATCTAAAACATTCACTGTATAAGTCTGTTAAATTACTTGAGAGTAGGACAATGGAATATTATGATTTACAAATCACAACGCAAAAACAAAGGCAACCAGAATTGTAACTGAAGCACAATTTAATGCATTCTCTCCTAATTAAGTCTCTTATCATAATAGAATAAAATAAAACATAAGTATGGGGTACTGCACATACTATGAGACAGCAAGCCAAATTGTAAATGAAGGACAACCCAAAACATTTATGTCAGAAGTCAGATAAAAGGGCCAAAACTCTCAAGGTAGCAACATATATTATAACGTATACAACAAAGAGAGATTTGTTTCTAATATTTAAGATGAGAACACAATAAGATTACTTGCAACATTGAGAAAGAAAGTTTATTTGAAGAATCATAATATCTTATATGAAACTTCACATTAACAAGTATGAGGTAGTTGGTTCCAATCCCCACACCTGCAGTTATTGCTGATATATATGCATGTTTAACATTACATGCAATCCCGTAAAAATGCAGGTGAGAATTAATATACAAAAAATCACCGGTCAGCAGATGTTAAAAGTTTGAAGCTGGCAAAAAACTGACACTAAAGCAAAATGATGATGATACCATATTCAGACACTCACCATTTCATTTATCTCGGCTTCAGCAAAAGATTTACCATCCACAAGCATGTTCCAAACCACTTTATTAATTTGCATAGATATCCGCATTGCAAATGACGGGCTTTTGTTTTCCTTCTCCATTAGCCGTATCTGAGCAGCCTTTTCCAGTGCCATCCTAAATGAAGCATATGCTTCTTTCCTAGATCTTTGAGCATTTACTAGTTCTCTCCTTAATCCTTGCACCTGGAGGTAAGAGATATTTTTGTAAGGAATTACTGGAAAGTAATATACATGTACATGAATAGGGAAATGCATGCATACAAACAATTCACTGGCGAAGTGACTTAAGACTGTAGACGTGTTAGCATATATAAAACATGAGATACAAAATTAAATAGAATCTGATCCTATCAGATAGAGGAGAGTTTGTGCTGGCAGGACAATTTGACCTATTGCAGGCATATCAAACTTGAGTCGAAAACTGTACATATGGCACTAAGGTGAACATCTGCAACACGAAATAGAAATATCCTACGAGTGTGATTTTAAGGAAAACGGCAGGTTGGAGCCTACACACATGAGGACAGGAAGAACCAAATGGGATAGGACACATCAAATAATCATCCCTACGATCAGCCCATATTCCCTACTTGAATTTGAAATCAAACTTTAACTGCTTCACATCAAAACTTGTCAGATTGATCACTTTACCAGCAAAACTTATCAGAAGTCATTAATGTTTTTTTATTATTTGTAGACGGGGTACAAATACAAATGGGTACACATTTGAATAGAAAGGGGTTTTTAATTACCAGATAATGAAACCAACCAATTGATAAATACTCCCAGGTCAAAGAGTCCTATTGAGCTAACAACATAGATGAACATTTGGCCTAGAATGGTACATGATTGTTACAATGTGAGGTACTTAAAGATCTACTAATGAAGATCCCTGTAAACCAGGTATGATGATGCCAAGGCATATCATGCCTGAGTGGTCTCCTTTTCAAGGTTTTCCTATTAAGAAAGAAGGGAAAACACCATTCTCCCATCTAGACTAAATAAAAAGTTAACAAAACATGACACTCATATCTCAAAAGAGCTACCAAATCAACATTAAAGCTTTTTATTTATTTCTCACCAGCACAGATCTTCCACCAGTTGCCATCCAGAAGTCGCCATCCTTTTCGAGGTTAGTTTCTCCGGAAGCATCACAACCACGAGAAAGTTTCCTGATGTCAGCCAGAACTAAATTCTTTTCCCGTTCTTTATGTTCGAGGTTGACTTTTGCAAGTTCTACCTCTTCTACACCATCAGGAACCACCTCATCTGCCTCTTCTTCAACATCATCATCATCTTCAGCAATAAACGAAAGGCTACTTTTTCGAGGCCTGAATTAAACAGAATATACAAATCCATTTCAGAATAGAGATTGAGTGATCAAGAGGCATCCAATCACTTCAGCAAGTAAGATAAAATATATTGTTAAACATAATATTTGATATTGAGCTACATATAAGGGATTGGGTTTCCCATACTAAAACGTCGCCTTGTAGTTGGTTTTGCCTTTTTTAAGTAATGTAGCTTCCTTTTGGTCTCTTTGAGTAATGTGACACTAAGAGCATCCACAATGGCAGCCTCTTAACCGAGGCTGGCTGCGGGTGTTTATTTCCGTTTGG
>JAYMSV010001293.1:0-13264 GCA_036897745.1 Erodium moschatum | reverse complement strand
TCGTGTTCTTCGTCTCGATTTCGCTTCGTCATTCTCTGCTTTGGTGGCGCCGACAACCGTGAACCCTCGACCTCCTCATCTTCTGCCCTTGGATGTACCCTTTTCAAAATCTGATCGTGAAGCCGTTTGGCCATTAGTTCAGCCATCATTTCCGCCGGTTGCTCTATTTTTTGGGGAGTCATTTGCTGCTATTCCGCTACTGATGGATAACGATCCATCGAAAAAAACGAACAAAAAAGTTTGAGAGAAGAAGATGTGAGAGAATAGATGTACGAGCCGTTACAAGCGGTGCGACAACGCCCATACAACGAATAATTAACGACCGCTGGAGATGCCGTAAAAGATGACAGAAAAATTTAATCTGAAGTCGATATAATCAGATTATTTAAGAAATGAAACTGGACCTACTCATTAATAAATGGAAACGAGGAGGGTATAAAAGTCAACGGGATGGAGTCCAAGATGTTGACCAATTCCGAGTCTAAGCCGGTAGTCTGTTCAAGCACGCAGACGTCTACTCTTCTTCTCTCCTTCTTCTTCACGAAGCTGCCGTCTGCAGATTTGCCTAATTGGACCTTATTTTTCATTGCTACTCGCCGCCGCTTGGCACAGAGGGCCTCTCCTCGTCCTCCGATCCGATTCGGAGCTCAATTTCCTCTGTATCGGAATCCTCATTCCCGATTCCCAACTCATCTCTAGATTTCTCGGATTTCATTTTCATTTCCCTCGAGAAATTTCCATTCATGAGAGCGCTCGAGCTTTGACGGCTTGGAGAATCGCTTTTCTTTGACTTTCCGTTTCTTTCTCTCTCGCCATGGGAGGGCTTTGCTCCAAGTCTTCTGCTGGGGACAAGGGATTGTACACTGCCAATGGGAACGGGAACGGAAACGCTCAGCGTGCTGATGGGTATCATCATCATCAGCCGGATTTGCAGCACAAGGACAGCAAAGTGACGCCGCCGCAGGTCAGGGAGGTGATGAGTAAGCAGTTGCAGGAGGAGGGACTCAATGAAGATGGCGGCTATGGCAGCGGTGAGGTCAGCCAGGAGGAGTTCTATGATGGGATTCCAAGGTTTACCCAGAAATCTAGATCAGTCAGGTCTACACAAGCTGCTGTGGCTAAGGTTGCTCTAATCTGTTTTTTCTTTCTTCAATTTCCTGCTATTGTTTGTTTTGCTGATATGAATTTAGATTTGAGACAGTGAATTGCCTAATTTGGTTTGATTATGGTGTTGTTTGATCTAGTGGGAATATGTGGGAGTAGCTGATTGATGATCTAGCCAAGTGTGGTGAATTTGTGGTTCCTTACCCTGAATTTTGGGGGGAAGAAGAAACTTTCACCTACTTTTTAGTTTGAACTACCACACACACGACATTGTGAATTGGAATGGGTGAGGATGGGGAGTAGCTTGATAGGAGTTTATTTGCAGGTAGGGATTATGCAGTGGTAATGGTACACATCAAGGTTTATCTAAACCTGAATCATGGGAGTAATGAATGTTTATTGGAAAATAATGTTGGGTTTTAATCTTCACTGAAATGAGAACCAGTTCATACTCCCATCCACCACTTCATTTAGGTGAACTCATTCATAATTGCTTGCCTTTTTTAGTACTTTTGGAACTTTTATTAATCTTTATACATCAATTGTTCAGTTTTTTTTACTGCTTTGGTAATTTCTTATGCACATAAATGTATTAACATTATAGCTGAAGATAGTTATACATATGTCATCTACTTGTTTGTGGTTTGCTTATTGTTAGAGGAAAGTTAGTGTTGCACTTCATTGCTTACCTTACAATTTTATAGGTTTCAGAGGTGGGCTCACGCATAGGCCGAGCTGGCACTCTTGGAATTGGGAAGGCAGTGGAGGTCTTGGACACGCTTGGCAGCAGCATGACAAATTTGAATGTTAACAGTGGATTCATTTCCGGAGTAGCTACCAAAGGGAATGATATAGCTATACTGGCATTTGAGGTTGCAAATACAGTTGTCAAGGGTTCCAGTCTCATGCAATCCCTTTCAAAGAAAAATGTACGACATTTGAAAGAAGTGGTGCTTCCTTCAGAAGGAGTGCAACATCTAATATCAAAAGATATAGATGAACTTCTACGAACATTTGCTGCAGACAAGAGGTTGGTAAAACTTTTGAAATCGCTTACCGAGTGATCTTGTTTTGTCTATTCTTCATGGTACTGTTTAGTTTACTTAAATGCTACCCCTGATGAGTGATGATTGGGTTAATTGTCCATATACAGGGAAGAATTAGAAGTTTTTTCTGGAGAAGTTGTTCGTTTTGGAAATCGTTGTAAAGACCCGCAGTGGCATAATCTCGATCGCTATTTTGAAAAGTAATTTAGATGATTTTTATTATATCTGTTTTTTCATAATATAATTGAATATACATGCATGTTTTTATGCATTCCTTATTGACAGGCTTAATGTTTCATGTATCAGGATTAGCAGAGAACTTACCCCTCAGAATCAATTGAAGGATGAAGCGGAATCAATAATGAGTCAATTAATGACAATGGTTCATAATACAGCTGTAAGTATCTAAGCAATTCTTTTTCCCATGGAGGAACATTAAAGTACTTAGCACTGTTTTCTCCTTTTGATTGTTTACCTTGATAGCAATCATATAATGTTGATTGTTTAAATTGCCATCTGTTTATGTACGACAATTTGTGATATACTGTGAGATTGACATTCACTTGTATGTATTCCAAAACTTGAAGTAATGAAAAGTTAATATTCTTTGGCAATAGGACCTGTACCACGAGTTGCATGCATTGGACAGATTTGAACAAGACTATCAACGTAAGCGCACAGAGGAGGATACTTCCCTTTTCACACAGAAAGGTGACTCTTTTTCATATGCACCTCCTTTTAAATTACCCGTACTGTTCTTGCTCCAAAAGTAGACTGCCTATCATATTCATCCTTTTGGATAACTGTTGAAATATTCATAGTTTGGACAATTTGTGGAATCTATTAAACTAGAGAAGCATGTTATGTATAAAAATTCAGTAATATAACTTTATATGGACAGGTGATAGCATTGCAATCTTGAGAGCAGAACTAAAAAGCCAAAGGAAGCAAGTGAAAACATTAAAGAAAAAGTCTCTCTGGTCCAGGAGTTTGGAAGAGGTAACAAGAGTAGCTTTTCTTACGGTTTTGAGTGATATATATTTTCCTGTTCATTGTTGAGTTACTATCTCTTGACTTGCAAGTTCTCAATATTTTATGACCCATCTGTGTATATAAATTGCTTATTCTTTTTCATGTCCTGTCTTTTCAGCTATAACTCACAACTTTGCAGACCATAAAACAATATAAATTTTTGTGAAACTTACTTTTGTAAATCACATGAACAACTGGTAGAAATTGTATCAGCAGTCTAAATTGTTTAATGGTTTATACTACAGGTGATGGAGAAGCTTGTAGATATCGTCCATTTTTTGTATCTAGAGATATACACTGAATTTGGCAGTGCTGGTATGTATTAATTCCTTAAAGTTTGAACAAAACGGTTGCTCCCATGCATATTCTTCCTCATCTTTTAAACAACTATGATTCACACTTAAATGGATATGTTACCTCATCCCCTAATATTGAGGCTTCGGCATCGCGCGTGTCCAGCCCCTGGGCTGCCCTGGCTGGAGCGGGCCGAAGCCCCAGCTCCTCTGACGGGTTGCGGCTGCAGCACCCCAATTTGGGCTGTGGCTGCACATGCCCTAAACATCCTAATTGTGTAACATCTCTAGTGGTTCACATGTGAGTAACACTAGTATCTGTCTATTTCCCCATGTTTATGATTCTCTATTAAATCATTAATGCCGCAACAATATGCGTCTCTGCCAAATTTGAAAGTTCCATTTGATCTGACTTGAAAATAGGTCTTCATACTAGCTTCTTATCATATATAATATATTTGACTATGCATGACTCACTTGTATAGTCATGGTGTCTCTACACAAGAGTTTAGAGCTCTAATGATGTTTTGTCGTGGTCACAATGCAGATATTAATAAACCGTCGAAGGGAACTGTGAACAGTCATAAAAAACTGGGACCTGCTGGTCTTTCTCTACATTATGCAAATATTATTTTGCAAATCGACACTCTTGTGAGTATATTGTCTCCGTTCATTGTCTTGTATCTCGTAATGCATATACATGTCTTCTGCTGAAGTTGGCATGACTCGTAATAACTGAAAATTAAATAAATATCATCTCATAAGTTTTCAATTGAATGAATTGTGTTTTCTAGATGATATGAAACTTTACAGTACATCAGCCTTTCTCGTTCTTATATTTTATATTCTGCTTGAATACAACATCCAGCTTCCTGTTTATATTTGCTTTCTTCTGAATGTTTTAGGGGTTTCTTATATTGGGTTGGTTTTAATGCAATCAGGTTGCACGGTCAAGTTCTATTCCCCCCAATACTAGGGACACATTGTACCAGAATCTTCCGCCCAGCACAAAGATAGCCTTACGCTCCAAATTACAGTCGTTTCATGTTAATGAAGAGGTATCAGCTAGTTTCTTACATTATGAATGAAACTTTGATAATGTGTGTTTCTATATGAGTAACAAATCATAGAATATAGATAAGACAATTGTCTGGCTCCATTTTTCCAAGACTAAATGAAACTTGGACTAAACTTAATAAAATGTCTTGCCTATTTCCATTGTCTTATATCTTGTTTTCTTCAGCTCACTGTTGCAGACATCAAGGACGAGATGGAGAAAACTCTGCAGTGGCTTGTTCCAATGGCTTCGAACACGGCAAAGTAAGATAATCGATGTTTCTAAGAACATCTACTCTTGTATTTATACATTTTCTTGTAGACTGACTTCCATCTCTGTCTAACCATTGTTTTTGTCATGTGGGTACGAATCAGAGCGCATCATGGTTTTGGTTGGGTTGGAGAGTGGGCAAATACTGGGTAATAAGAGACATGCCATTTCTTTGTTTTTCTTTTACTTTTCTTTCCGGAAATTAAAGAAGATGTCTCTTGCATACAGGTCCGATAACCGGAAGCCAGCTCAGATGGATGTTATTCGAATTGAGACACTATACCATGCAGATAAGGAAAAAACAGAATCCTACATCCTGGAACTAGTGACTTGGCTTCACCATTTGGTCAGCAAATCCAAAACCGTCACCACCGGTGCAGTCCTGAAGGCACCCTTCAAATCCACAAATCAGTCACCTGTTCCGGATACAAATGAGCAGCATAAACACGCATCACCAGTTCTAACCATTGAAGACCAGAAGATGCTGCAGGCGGTAATAACTGGGAAGAGAAGAACCCGGAGAATCAGCAAGAGTCTGGACTTGGGGTCTGGGAAGACGAGGTTGAGGAAGTATGATAGACTGAGCAAGAGCAGCAACCAATCCCCAACAAGAGGAAGCAAAGAACCATTCTCCTTTAAGAGGCTTTCCTCGAGTGTTCCCGTCATTGACTTTGGCATTGACAAGGAGAAAGCATTGGATGTCATTGACAGGGTTGACATGGTCAGGTAAATTATACACGGTAATAAGTGTCATCCTTAAATCATCATCTAGTAGCAAGAGTCGGAATCAGATGCTCATCTCATGTATATTACCTTTGTACACATAAATGGTGTGGTAGCATCTGCCTGTGGTTTCAGATCTTGTTGATGTCATTTGGTTGGTTGCGTAGCAAAAAAGAAGGTCTAGTCTGCACTGAGAAAAGAAAGATTATTTGGTTGCAGAGTAGCTGAGAAATGTGTAGTTTGTAAATGTACAGAGAGAACATACTGATTGTTTTTGAATAATATATATCGAGTTTTGGGTTGGAGAATTATACGTTCTTACTATTGAAAATACACAGTATTATTTCTTCTGCAATGTCTACTTGCGTTTGCAATGGGCACAGGATACAAACAAACACATATCTTTCAGTATTGATCACAAAAGAAAAGAGAAAAGAAGGGAAAGTGAGTGAGCTCTGGTCCAAAAAAGGGCTTCACCAAAAGCATCCATTGACCCTAGCTTTGACCAGAATACGTTTAATAATTCACATTTTATTAGAATTTTTCTTATCTGACCCAACTTGATGAATAACTGAAACTCGGATCACCCGCCGTTGACCTGCCTGAGTTACAGCAGGGTGGCGTGTCAAAAGACCATGGATTGGTTCCCAGAGAGGTGTGTGTACTCTGCTGTCACAGGAGAAGCAATATGCAAATGGAATTGTTCTATTCTATTTTCTTGTCATCCAAACAGGGAATATAATCATAATATCAGTGGAAGCTTCTCTTTCTTATGGATTTGCTCTGCGCTCTCACTCTCAGCATCATCAACCATGGACCATTCTTATTATTATTTAATTTTTCCATTATCAGGTTTAAAGCAGAAAGACCCATTTTTTATTAGTGGGTTTCTCATTCTCATCCCACCATCAAAACCCCAACTAGCCCTTTCCAAATTCCTTGAATCCTTTTTCATTGGCTTTGCTTTGCTTTCCAGAATTTATCTTTTTTATTTCTGTCATTGCTCTGTGGGTCCCTTGCAATAACCCATCTTCCATTGCTTATGATCTTGATGGTGATGATGATTTCATTATTCATCAGCTCCTTATTTATCTCTTCCTCCTTAATCTCGTGCTACCTCACTGTCCTGTTTCATTGTTGGTTGTGGTTTCATGAGCCACTGCTGAGTCAGGTGAGCTTTTCTTTTGCTTTACCCTCTCCTCTATACGTGTTTAATTTATTTATGTTTATTGACTCCATTGAGCATTTGGTTTTCATATATATCCTGTGATATAGGAGTGCTTCTTTGATTCTGGGTTTCATTTGGGTTTTCTGATACTCTCATAATCTCTAGTATGCGCTCTTTGATTATTTCTATTGCATTTTGTGTTTTGTGTGCCTCTTAGCTTGTGGTTTGGATTTCTCCCATCTGTTGATGATTATTTTTCTTATGAGTACAAGTAGCCATGTATGACGAACCACTCAAGCCTGATACGTTATATATTCAACTTGAACTCACTATGTAATCTAACTCGAGCCAAATTCAACCCGTAAGATTAAGCTCATTTAATAAACTAGCCGAGATCAAGGCACCAAGTTTTTTTTCGACTGGCTCGAGTTCGTCTCATTTGCAGCCCCGGATAAACATGTCAGAGTAGAAGTTTTAATTATTCAGCAGGGTGAGTCAATCTGGTAGAGGACCTGTATTGCATACACCAGTACGTCTTAGCTTTCAGATTGCTTTTTTCTGCAAACTGTTGGCATAGGGATTAATATTCTAAGATACATTGAATTTTCATATGTGAACTTAGTTATGTTAATTATTCTTGTATCTGAGTTCATGATCATGCAAATCCTAGTTTCTGCTCAACTCGTGAAGCTTTGTTAGGTGTGGTTTATTTGCCAAGTGTACAGCAAGTGTTGGAGTACTTGGAGACCAAATCAAAACTACCTCTTGAATATTTGGTCTTCCTCTTGACGAAGAAAATTTATCAGTACCCAATGAAGTAGCCATCCTGTTTCCAACATAATAGATTGTACCACAACACAATCTTTTAATATTGACTCATATCTTAACGATGAAATTTTATGTTCTGCCTTATCTCATGATAGTAAGTTGCTACGGTTTTTGTCACTCAAAAATAGTGAAGTTGTGATTTGTTGGACTGGTTTTGCGTAGGATTTACAGAAAGAGCCAAGTGAAACATCAGATATTCCCCGAGGATTAGAACAACTAACATGTTTGGAGCCTTCCATCTGAAGTTGACCATGAGATGGCTGATACTCTTCATGTTCTTAAGGATGAGTTTTTCAGCAAATGGGCCTGATATTGAAGGTGAAGCTTTGATTGACCTCCTAACAGCTCTCAATGATTCCAATAATCACATAACAGATTGGAATGATCACTTTGTGAGCCCATGCTATGGCTGGTCGCATGTCACGTGTGTGAACGAAAATGTCGTCTCCCTGTAAGTGCACAAGGTTTATGTGATTCTTAAACAACATAATCACACAGATTGTCTGACAAAATGGATTTTTCGGTCTCAAGCGGAGTATCATGTAATTGACATTGCTGCCATTGAATTTAATTTGTGCAGTTCATTTAGCTTGTGAATGTACTAATTTGCAGGAGCCTGGCTTCAAATGGGTTCTCTGGAACTCTTTCACCTTCAATTACCAAACTGAAGTTTTTAGTTAGCTTGTAAGTTACTGATTATATTAAAGATGCACCTATCCTTATGTTTTAACTGTTAATATGGATTTTAATAAGTTGTGCTTTGTGCAGGGAATTACAGAACAATAATTTGTTGGGTGAATTACCCGACTACCTTGGCAGGATGGAAAATCTACAGATTTTGAATCTCGCTGATAATGAGTTCAATGGATCTATACCTACAGCCTGGGGTCAACTTTCGAATCTAACGCATTTGTACATCTACTTTCCTAACAAAACTTTATATATTTCTTCCACTGTTTTTCACAAGTGCCTAATTAAATAGTGAAAATGTGCTGATATATCCCTTGATCAGGTCATTAAGTGGGAATTACTTAACGGGATTGATTCCTGATTCAATTGCAAATATTACGGGGTTGACTGAAATGTAAGGAATAGTCATCTAACTTTGTATCCATTCTAGCTTAAAGTTTGATCTTCTATCCCTCCTTCTGAGCTTCTTATGAATTATTTGTTCAACAGAGATCTATCATCTAATGATTTAACCGGAAGAATCCCACCGCAACTCTTGTCTGTTTCAACATTCAAGTGAGTTGTTTAGAAACTTGGTTTAACAAAAAACCCAAGTCATGAAATATTGCTTCAAGCTGTCATCAATATTGTATTGATTGTATTTATTTACTTATTTTGTATCAAGAGAGCCAATATATTCCAAAATATTGAATACGTTGTTATTATCTTACTTGTGTTGAAAAGTATTACGGAGGAATTATGAGGTTTTCACACTTGTCCGTCTCATAACGAGTCAAATTCATTTTTTTTATTGTAAAAATTAACGATCAGTAGAGCACTCCTTTTAGAATGGACAGTCATTTATTAGAGTGCCTTATTAAACACTAAAATTAAATAACATGTAATCATTTTGGCCACTTTGTCAGCTTTTCAGGGACTCATCTCAACTGTGGTGCAAATTTGGAGCAGCCTTGTGTTTCAAGCTCTTCAGTACCAGGTTTGTGTTTTCTGTAATGTTCAGCTATTGCTCTTACCTTTTGATATTCGATTATCTAGGATGCACCTAATTTTTATACGTTCGGGCAGTTTCAACAAGCAGGTCAAAACTTAAAGCTGTTATTGTTACTGCGATATGTGGTGCAGTCATCCTTCTTTCACTCGTGGCACTCTTCGTGTACCGTTACAACCGAATGCAAAGACTCAAACAGGATGTTTTTGTTGATGTTGCCGGTAATTTTTGCTTTTCCTCATTGACTTTTTTGTTCATCGCTTGTCAAACTAACATTTACTGACTTTGTAATTCTAGGTGAAGACGAATGCAAGGTTTCGTATGGTCAATTGAGAAGATTTTCGTGGCGCCAAATCCAAATTGCAACGGACAATTTCAGCGAAAGCAACATAATTGGACAAGGAGGCTTTGGAAAAGTTTACAGAGGCGTTCTCTCTGACAACACAAAGGTTGCGGTAAAACGCCTCACAGACTATAATAGCCCGGGCGGAGAGGCTGCCTTCCAAAGGGAAGTCCAGTTGATCAGTGTCGCTGTTCATAGAAATCTCCTGCGCTTGATCGGATTTTGTACTATTTCATCTGAGAGAGTCCTCGTTTATCCATTTATGCAAAATTTGAGCGTTGCATACCACTTGAGAGGTATTTACTCTTGGGATAATTGTAAGAAAGTACCTCACGGTATTCACTTTTTGCAATTATCCCTTTACTCTATCGTACACTAGATTATGATCCAGTGTTTTCAGGTATTGCCTATATAACATAATCTTTACTGTATATTCTCCTTTTAAATGTGCAACAGATTTAAAACCGGGAGAGAAAGGAGGATTGGACTGGCCAACAAGGAAACGAGTGGCTGTTGGTGCAGCTCATGGCTTGGAATACCTACATGAGCATTGCAATCCTAAGATCATACATCGAGATCTGAAGGCTGCCAACATTCTATTGGATGACAATTTTGAGGCTGTTCTTGGAGATTTTGGGCTGGAAAGGCTGGTTGATACAAAACTAACTCATGTAACCACTCAAGTCCGGGGCACTATGGGACACATAGCCCCTGAGTATCTGTCCACCGGCAAATCATCAGAGAAAACTGATGTGTTTGGCTACGGTGTGACGCTTCTTGAACTTGTTACCGGTCAGCGTGCAATAGATCTTTCTCGGCTTGAGGACGAAGAAGATGTGCTGCTGTTAGATCACGTAAGATTCATCCAAACCCGTTCCTTCTGTCCTAGCTTGTGTTTGCTTAGCACTTTAATTAGGCTGTTCACACGTGACCCTTACTATTCGCTCGTGACCTTCACTATGCTTGGCCTTACGTGGCCATTAGGGATCCGGTAGCTGACATTATTACAGAGGCTATTACTCACCATGTCATAACTGACAGTATTACATAGATAATAATAAGTGGACCTCTCTAGCCACTATATGGACTCAAGTATTGAACTTGTGGCAAAAACAGATAAAAAAGTTGCAGAACGAGAAGAGGCTTGATGACATTGTGGATAAGAACTTGAAGGCATATGATCCTAAGGAAGTGGAGACCATCATCCAGGTTGCATTGCTGTGCACACAAAGCTCGCCGGACGAGCGGCCAAGAATGGCAGAAGTGGTGAGCATGATGCAAGGAGTGGGGTTGGCGGAGAGGTGGGCGGAGTGGGAGCAGCACGAAGAGAAGAGGATCGAAGAGTATGCGCGCATGCCTCTGCCATTTGCATGGGCGGACGAGTCAAGCATGGACCAAGAAGCCATACAGCTGTCCAAGCCAAGGTAAGGCCTTGTAGAGTCCTTGACATGAATCAATTTTGAGTTTATGTAATCAATCTGATGTAAGGTAATGAGTATTGTATTGAAGAAAAAGATAGCATATTAACATATATAGGCAAAATACGAATGGTGCCGCTGCTGCTTGTATATGATTACTTATAAACAGTGTGGTTTGGTATTGGTTTTAGTTTTATTTTCTGCCTGCACTCATTTTACTTGAAAGATTATATTTATGTGAATGAATGCTATTGCTATTTCATCTGTGTGGTTAAGATTAGATTAGGGTTGGCTGTAGCTGCCTTGTACTGGAAGCAATGTATTAAATATTTTGAAAATCCCAGCCAACTGCAGTAACATACTTTAACGGTGCCGGATTAAGCCTTTGTGTTGTTTTACTACTTTGTCCTTGTGCTATTTTTCATTGTTTACTCTCATAAACATGAAAATTTGTGGAGACCCCCTAAATAACTGATATGAAAGTTTCAAGGGAAAATGTTGATTTCTGACTGTCTCAGAAAGGTCATTCGCAGTTCCTAATCGTGCTCCATCTTTTGTAACCGATCCTAATTCAAAAGGTGGTTTTTTTTACAAAACTTGATAAATAATTATGAAAATCCGGATTAGAATCTGTGACAAAAATACCACCTTTAGGTTACTTCTTGTAAAAAAAAAGCACTTTTAGGTTAGGATCTGTGACAAAAGATGGAGCACAGTTAGGATGTGCAATGACCTTTTCGACTGAGCTAGGAATCGACGTTATCTCAAGTTTCAAATAGTATGACGCCTTTTTACTCGAGAAGTACGACTAGACTACACTCTCTGACGAGTATGGTTGATGGCTTTGAAAAGGAATAATTGAATGGTTGATGAGGAATGTAACAGTCAAATTTTCAACCCCTGGTAGTCTAGATCTAGAATCAAGCAGCTAGCTATATGTGACAATCAATTCTATATTTTTTTTTGGGCCCGCGAATGGTCTTGATGTAGTGCGGACAGAGAATGTGGTTGATTGTGTTGCAGCACACGCAGATTGGTCTACATTGTATCTGCCTAAGCCATACGCATCGTCTGAGTTAGCCGCCTCGAATGGTCAGCGGGTTGTTGACGACGTGGTTAAGGATGCTCAACCAAAGTCGGATGGACCTCAATTGTTTCCGATTTCCTCCCTTACATTGCTTTTAGATTTTGATAAGGAATTTCATGTATTGTCACCTGCAACTGCGAAGAAATTTAAAGGGAAAATAAATAAGAAACCCTCACAGCCTATTGTAATGACAACTCGTTCTCAAGCCCCGAGCTTCAGTGCTCTTGAAGCTCAGCGTAGAAAGGAGGCTTGAAGACATTTTGTCACTACTAGGAATTTGCTGAATGTTGGGACTGAGGACGCAGTTCTTGCTTAGTGAGGTCTCGGTTTTTCTGTATGGGCCTTTTCTTTTTTATTGTTGTTTTCCTTTATTTCAATTATTTTTTGTTTTTTTAAAGGGAGAATCTCCTGCCATTTTGTGGTTAGGTTTCTTCGAAGGTCTCTTGAGGATAACCTTTATGCAGTCCTTTCTTTTTTCCCCACCTTCGAGTAAAAAGATTATTAATAAAACCATCATCTATCAAAAAAAAATTATATACTGTTTTTTTTTTTGTAATAGTTTATGCGGTGGTTGGTTCTTTCAGGGAAGTTTAGTGTTGAATTGGAGGCACAAACATTCTTTTCAATGAATTTAGTGCTTATTAAAAATTTGCAACAAACAACTACATAACAACTAATAACGTATTAAAAAACAAAATAACATAGTAATACATAAAAATAATTAAAACGAAATTAATTGAAAATTAAAAATAGTGAAACTAGTAATACGTAATGCTAATTAAAACACAATTAATTAAACTAGTAGTACATAAAATTAATTAAAAATAAAAATGAAATTAATAAAACTAGTTATATATGAAAACTATAAAGAGAACAATAACAACAATTATAACTAAATTAAACGAAAACATAATGACACAATTAAAATTAGAACACAAATAAACTTGCAATGAAACATGGTTTTGATTTAAATATTAAATGTACTTACATGATAGAACAATATTTAACGAAAGTAATGAAACTGCTAGTGTAGCCAATGCTCTCGTCTTGCGATCTCTAGCCGGATCTCGTGCAACAACGACTGCGCCGCAATCTCAGGTAGTTGTTGTCGTGCACCCTGTTAGAGTTTTATATCCAAAGTTCTCTCTCCGCATGGAGACCTCTGCTAGGGTTTCTATCAAACCGTCACAAGCCACTGCGTCCCTGGCCTTCCCCCG
>JAYMSV010001292.1:0-13266 GCA_036897745.1 Erodium moschatum | reverse complement strand
CTGGCCCATCGTTAAGGCCGCCGGCGACAAGACCGTCGTCCTTGATATGTACACTCAATGGTATGCTCCGATTGCTCCTTCATAGCTTTTTGTGTGTGTTTGGATGCTGAGAAAACCCTGGAATGTGGATAGAAACTGCTGGAAATTTTGATTGCTTTGCTTCTGAATTGGGTGTCAAGTTCACTCATCCACTGTATTTGTTGTGGAATGATGATTGCTACAGAAAAAAAAGGGTGATCAGTTTTAGGCAAAACAATTGTTCTTGTATTTTGAAATTGATTTAGTATCTGTTCAAATTAGGAAAAGAGGGAAGATTGTTCAGATTGGCATGTGCATTCAATTGGCTAAGCTAAAAGCTTAGAGAAGTAATTGGGGCTGGTTATTGATACATATAGTTATTAGAGCAACTCCAATGAGAATATCCAATGGGAAGCTATTAGTCCATACGAATCTCGTCAGTTCGTCCAGCCAACATTAGAGGCGATCAACTAGGCGAATATGAACAAATAGCTTTTGTGGTGAGTGGTTGATTCTCCCCCAATCTGGACGAATCACCCAGAGGTGGACGAATCGCCAAAAACCACCTTTTTCGTCGATTATCCCCTAATTTTCCCTGGATTGCAGGTGCTCTTATGTACATTCAATTTTGGTCTAATGGTTCATTGAGTAAATAGCAATGCAGATGAATTGTATTTTATCTCTTGTTTAAATTCTAGTGAGAGAAATGAGTATCATGGTATGGTACTTTGGTGATGGATGGTTGATTTATTTGAATTTGGGAATAAACGAGAAGGCCCTGTATATGAAAATGCTAGCTTCATATAAGTCATTAGCACAGCTTGAATGTAAACAAGTGAATGAATCTAAATTCCTAGTAGAGGGGCTAACTCGGGAGAGAGAGGTAGAGCATTGTAAGATAGTTTTGTCATCAATTTGTATTCCTGCTTTATAAGTTTGTTCCGGTAAATGAATCATGGGGTCATTGCAAAAAAGTACCCTAAACCTGTCTTTCAGCTGCAATTGGGATAAAAATGACGATTTTACCCTTACAAACTATATTTAAAAAAAATGATAAGTAAAAACAAAAGATCTAAATTTTCATATCCATTAATTTTCTTCCTCTTTATTATTTTGTACATTTAAATTTTCAAGGATAAAATCATTATTTTCAAACAAATTTACACAAAGTGCAACAAAAAACAATTTCATGACACTTTTTTCTGCAATTATCAAAGTAGATGGCAATTATCATAAAACAAATTGATCATTTTCTATCATAATAATCTCATATTATCATTGCTTATGTTCATAATTGAGTAGATTTGTGATTTATTTGTTTGTGGAGTGCATTCTAATCATCTAGTCCCTTCATGCCTAAGGGGCTTAAGAACAAAGACAAACCTTAAAACATGGCTTGTACCTCACATCTCTTGGATATAGTCTATTTGATTGCCAAGATTGTGCATATCTACTTATTTGTGCCTTTTGTCCCATTTTTAGTGCCTCTGTCGACTTTGTATTTAATTTGTCGAATCTTCAGGTGTGGCCCTTGCAAGGTGATGGCACCGAAGTTCCAAGAGTTATCTGAGAAGTATCTTGATACCGTGTTTTTAAAGCTCGATTGCAACCAAGACAACAAGGTATGCACTTTTATGTGATTCACAAAATGAAGCTCAAACATGTCTTGTAGTTGTGCTCATGCATCATCTTAAGGAAGGATATGAAATAATTGTTGTGTTGCAGCCTCTGGCAAAGGAGCTTGGGATGAGGGTGGTTCCTACATTTAAGATTCTCAAGGATGGACAAATTGTAAAAGAAGTCACTGGGGCCAAATATGACAAATTACTTCTTGCCATTGATGATGTCAGATCTACCTAAGCTAATCAACTTTTTTATTCTTCTTCTTCCTCTTCCTCTTCCTCTTCCTCTTCCTCCCTGTATAAATATTCAAAATAAAGATATATCTGTCATACCTTAAGAAAGGGGTTACTTCCGTGCGCTTTTTTTGCACCTCAAGCTACCCAAACTATAAAAAGTTTGCAAGTAACTTTATTTTGTCGGAAAATGACGAAAATACTCTCGACCATAATCTCAACAAACATTTCATAACTATCGTAAACATGTTGGTTAGATTTATAAAACGGACGCAACAAGATTCCTAGAAAGACGAAAAAAAATTGTATTTTCTGTGTCGAGGGGATTTTCGTAGTTTCTTGATGGAAAAAGTTATTAAAAATTTAGATGTAATGGAATATGTGTAAAAGGCATCTTATTGTCTGCAATTACGAGACTAGTGTGAAAATTATGAATTTTGGGTCATACAAAAGTTCGATAGTGTACCGAGTAAATTATTGTATCGAAAATCATAATTTTATCAATTCTAAAGTCGTACGAAAATTCACTGCAACGATCTAACGAATAAATTATTACAAAATTTTAAAATCTAAGGTGCAACGATCTATTTGAATATCGATCTCCCTCGGCAGAATTGTTAAGCTTACATGAATTGTATGATAATTCACTGCATATTAGTATGATTTATTGGCTTCCTGAAATTATAATCAACCAAATAACCAATATGTATTTTAATCTACTAAATAAATGGGGACGAAAATCCCTATTATACACGTGGCTCTCGAGAAAGCTGAGAGACAGATAAACTCAAAACTATAAATAACCAACCAAAAAGCCCGCCATTGAGAGCACGCCACGCGAGCAAGCCTGATGCGTAGCGAAAAGACAAAAAACACCCTGGAAGTCCTCACAAACTACGCCAGTGTCCTCGTCCTCTCCGACCCGCTGCAACTGGCGCACTGCGAGATTCATGATTCATCAGTCTGTCAAAAAGGGACCCACCCCCAACTCTTTGACCCAAACACCGATAGAGAGAGTCAAAATTGTCCATCTTCTCTGAATCTTTTTCTCTCATTTTCTTTTCTTTTCCCGGAAAATACCAGAGCGCGGAGGAGCGGAGGGAAAATGTGCGGCATATTCGCCTACTTGAACTACAACGTCACGAGGGAGAGGAGCTACATCCTCCAGGTCCTCTTCAATGGCCTCCGCCGCCTCGAGTACCGCGGCTACGATTCCGCCGGGATCTCCATCGACACCTCCTGTTCCGTCCCTCACCCTTCTCTTCTCGTCTTCCGGAAGGAAGGAAACATCGAGTCCCTCGTCAAATCTGTGTATCAAGGTAATTGGATATGCATTCGTCTCTTTCGTGGCTGGTTTTATGTTGATTCGATTTTACTGTTCGAGTCTGGTGGATTTCTGATCTGGTTATGATCGGTAATGGAAGCTGATTTGATCGAGCTGAGTGAGAGAAATTGATTTTTTGAACGAGGTGCGTAGACTGTCAGCTCGATTACTGAGCTATGTGGTTGAATCATGCTGTTGGAGCTGGAATGCATATGCTAATTTAACTTCGATTTCTTCACTGTTTTGGTTACATTTTCTCAGCAACCAAACAGAACTGAGCCGCTCCAAACACCAATTTTATAAAAAATTGGTGTTACTCTATGGTTACCTTGGTATGCACTGAGTAATCAATATTCTATTCTGCACATGCTCTGGGGAGATCAACCAAAAAAAGCAAGCATCTAGCTTACATGTGGGCTTTGAGGGCTTTGAAAGGTTTCATATGAAGGCCATGTGATAAAGCAACTAGACGATTTTAATGATAATCTTGTTTATCTTATTACTATGATGGTTTTGGTCAAGTGACAGCATACAAAGGATATTTTTCTGTTCTTTAGATGATACTCCCTCCGTCCCAAAATAAGTGTTCTACATTTTATAAGGGAGTCATAAGCCATTATTTATTTTGGAATGGAGGGAGTAACAAACATTTTAATTTTTAAGGGAGTTTGGAGTTGTTCCTTGTCAAAATGATTGCCATTGCTGCCCTTGAGTGAAGTGTGCGCAGAACTGAGGCAGAGTACTCCATCATTATTGTTTGGATAACACATTTGAAATGAGCTGTGTATTATGCATTACTTAACCATCAAATTGTAGTTTCATTTAAATGTGATGATACAGATAATGAAAAAGTGGAATTCTCATTAAGAAGTCCTGTTCACTTTCCCCTTCCCTCTCTTCTGTGGAAGATGAGAGTCTGACTGTAAAAACAAACAAGGAGCTATACTTGTGCCTCTTTACTCAAAAATTGTTTATTTTTGTATATTGGTGTACGACTTGATCATCTTTGTGAGGTGTGTTTCCCGTTGATAATTAATGGTTGCAATAACTGTGTTTCAGTTTGTTAATAGCTTTTCAGTGCTGGTACACTCAGCCTAGTTTGACTGCACATGGAGTTAATGGTATGTTCTGTTGTTCTTTCAGATGTTGCTTCCACAGATTTGAACTTGGAGGAGTCTTTTTCTATCCATGCTGGAATAGCACATACTCGTTGGGCAACTCATGGAGAGCCTGCCCCAAGGAATAGTCATCCTCAGAGCTCTGGTGCTGGAAATGATTTTGTGGTGGTTCACAATGGAGTTATTACTAATTATGAGGTTCACTTTAAGATTCCATTTGCAATATTAGTCTATATTTACAGTAATTGGATTCCTAATTTCTTATTGGTATGTCATCTTATTGTTTCATGCTTCTGCATCACATTTCTCTAGAGTAAATGCCCTAAGGTTATTGGTGGTTGCCTTTCCAAGAACTTAAGAAAGGGCATTAAATGTTATAGTTACTAATGACGTAGATGGAGTTTGTGCTCTGTTTGTTTAGGGCCTAGTTTGTTATCATGAGCTCCCAGTTCACACAGCATATGATTTGGGGGAGTTATTCTACCATAAGCTGTGGTTTTGGGTATAGGGAATACTTGCGCACTTGCTGACAAACGCTGTGTGACCTTAGGTGATGGGAAAGCTAGGCATCAGTATGCTTTCCAAAATTTATTTTGGTTAATCTATGGTGCTTACTGCTTCTCTTATTCCTTGACCTCTGTAACTTGTAATCTCTCTTTAAAGTTTGCTATGTACTACTGTAGCTGGAAACTATCTTGTATGCGATTTAGCTGAAGGCCTTTTTTTTTTCCACTTATAACTTCAGGTGCTAAAACAAACATTAGTTCTACATGGGTTTACTTTCGAATCGGACACTGATACTGAAGTGATCCCAAAGCTTGCCAAATATGTTTTTGATAAAGCAAATGAGGAAGGTAAACTGAGTGAACTAAACACTTTGCTATTGTGATGCAATCTGGAATTTTAAATTTTAGATATGCACTCCTGCAGTTTATGCAGTGTGCACAAGTTTGGATACTATACAGAATTTAAATCAGGTTACATATATTGGGTCGAGCCCCAAAACTAAAAGGTCAAACTTACCTTGATATTTGAGTTTGACTCTTCCCTTTATATGTATGTACCTCTTTTTCTATTGATATTTGATTTGAGACTTTATACTTCAACACTACACCTCACGACCAAAGCAGGAAATACATATGCATATGGACCACCCAAATCCATGAGGCTTTGATACCATGTAGATTTATAAAATTTTGTTTTGCATCTATGTCTACATGTATCTATGTGGACGGGTATATTATTGATACTCATACGTTCTATTTAGTGCATGTGCATTAAAGAGTCTCATATTATGCATATTTACTGTTTCTCTTTCCCCCCAAAAGTTGGTTTTACATTTTGAAAGATCTAACTCTTAAATGAAAGCTTTTGGTAGACTTGCCATCTGACACATCAAGATAGATAATGGTTACTTTGTAAAAGATAACGATTTAAGAGAAAAGAGTGTCTAGTTTTAAGTCTTCACTTCTGGTAAAAGAGTCTTGTCGATACTAGTAATCATTTTTTTTCAGAATAGTTTAGGAAGTTATTTTCTAGAATACAATTCCATTTTCCTCAGGGATATAATGGTCTGGATTGCAATTCAAGTTGACCGCGTTCAATGTCATACTTTTCTTGTTGCAGGTGACCGGCCTGTCACATTTAGTGAGGTTGTGCTTGAAGTCATGAGGCATCTTGAAGGAGCATATGCCCTTATTTTCAAAAGTATACATTACCCAAATGAGTTGATTGCTTGCAAACGTGGTAGTCCGCTACTCCTTGGTGTCAAGGTGATTAACATATAAGATATTCAACTTCTCACAACTTTTATTTTTATCATACAATATAGACTTTGTCAATTTGTTTGGTTATGTATATTGGCTTAGGTCTGTTGTGCCTAAAGCATTTTTCATACATAACTTGATTTTACCTTAACAATCATATCATATCATGAATGTTAGCTATTATGGACCTCACTGGAAATATAAGGGTCTGTAGTCATTAGTCAGTGTTTCAAGTGACATGTCTGAGTTTTAAGCTTCAGTGCTCTGTTTACATCGTCGAATTATCTTACTCGTATTATGCAATAATGGATAACTCCTTTAGGACAAGGAGTTTAGATCTATCCCTGTGAAAATGTGATCCAACCACTAGTGGAGAGGGTTTCTATCTGTTTTTTTTTCACACTAGAGTGTCTCTTTCCATTGAAAACTTTAGAAGAATTATAATTCAACCTTTTGACTATACATGCTTGCTATGCATATCGATCCTACAATCTCTTAATATACCCTTTTGTTTGCCCTCTCTGGTGATAACATGTATCTTTCATATCAGGAGCCAACTGAAGATTTAAGCAACGGATTGCCATTTAGCAATGGTAAGTTCCCTTCAGAAGATGGTCATCCAAAAGAACTTTTTTTGTCCAGTGATGCCCATGCTCTAGTCGAACACACAAAAAAAGTTTTGGTGATTGAGGATGGCGAAGTAGTTCATCTGAAGGTATTCAGTTTTATTCAGTCTGCAGCCTACAATCTTTTCATTCTTCTTACACGCGTTTGGCCTCTTTACGCGTGCAATCCTTATGAAGCTTCACCATGTAGTTAGTTTTTATCATATTTCTGTGTGTAATAATTACTATTGGTTTTAAGATATTATGTTTTGTTGGTAATGATATTTTAGAAATTCAAGTTTGAGAGTAAAAACAGAGTAATTTACCCATTGAAGTTTTAATAAATGAAACTATGATACAAAATGTAGAAATCTTTATTTATTACTTTTCATGTTCACCAAAGTAGCCATATATTGACCTTATTAATTGTCCTCACCAAACTAACATACTCCCTTCGTCTCAACTAAGTGTCCACTTTCCCGTTATGGTAGAAATGAAGTATGAGTTATATGGTGATGCACTTTACCATATAACCTATGTGCTTTAACAAACTAAATGGAGTCAACTTATCATAGGGACATTCGTGGCACTTCATGCATAGCTAACTTACCAAAAGGCTATGTGGAGACTTGTGTTGGAACCAATTTTAGAGAGAAGTTTACGCTTGTTTTAGAATGGAGCGAGTATCAAAGATCCATTCCATAGCTTCCTATTCCTCAAAATTTCATCCATCTCCTCCATTGAGTGGGCTGCACGAGTCCTTGCAGACTTTATATTCCACATAAAACAATTTATGTACATCTCTTTAGTCTTAACTTCGATTTACTTATGAGTAATGTATTAGGTACACAGTACACTGGATGCTTTCTTCTTTGATTAATAATGCGAAATGAAAGTAATAAGAAAAGCTCACTTGTTTTGTTGGTCACTGCAGGACGGAGGTGTACAAATCCTGAAATTCGATAGCAGTAATCGTGGTGGTATTCGTTCTAGACCTGCATCTGTTCAGCGTGCATTATCCATTCTTCAAATGGAGGTTGAGCAAATAAATAAAGGAAGTTATGAGCACTATATGCAAAAAGAAATTCACGAGCAGCCACAATCCTTAACCACCACAATGAGGGGGAGGCTTATACGTGGAGGGTTGTGCAAAGCCAAGTCTGTTCTTTTGGGTGGACTGAAGGATCACCTCAAAACTATTAGGCGAAGCAGACGAGTTGTTTTCATTGGTTGCGGTACGAGCTATAATGCTGCTCTGGCTTCAAGACCTATCTTGGAAGAACTTTCTGGTAAGGATTTCTTCCTTTTCAGTTAAACTTTACATATTGTAGCATTTTTTGTTTATGAATGTGTATTTCTCATGAACAACATAGGTGTTCCTGTTACAATGGAAATTGCTAGTGATCTCTTGGATAGGCAGGGACCAATATACAGAGAAGATACAGTAGTTTTTGTCAGTCAATCTGGTGAAACTGCAGATACTTTGCACGCACTGGAATATGCTTTAGAAAATGGTGCATTATGTGTTGGCATAACAAATACCGTTGGCAGTGCCATAGCTAGGATGACACACTGTGGTGTTCATATAAATGCCGGTGCTGAGATAGGCGTAGCAAGTACCAAGGTAGAAATCGTTTATGACAATGTTTTTCTTTTAGAACATGTTTTGTAGGTAACAATTTTGTTTTAATCATCAACAGGCATACACAAGTCAAATAGTAGTCTTGGCAATGCTAGCTCTGGCAATTGGAAGTGATACAATTTCCAGTCAGTCAAGAAGAGAGGCCATAATAGATGGTTTGTTCGACTTGCCAAGTAAGTTATAGTTATTGTAAGCTTTCTTCATGTAAAACAGCGATTTTTATTATTATCCGATTAAAGATAGTGTTAGATTGTGTCAAGACTCAAGACACATACACCTGCAGAGTCCATGATAATTACAAGGTCAAATGACTGTCATATTATGGTATTGAGGAATACTCATGACAATCTCTATGCGGAATTTTCACAATTAGTCATCCAACACTATCTCTCCGAACAATACCTATGAATTGACTTCATATCCCATATGCATCATCAGTAAAACATGACTATCAGTCAACATCATACTAGTCTTAGTATACCGTTAAGACTAGGGCTATACGAAAGTCAATCTTTAAATATCTAAGATATCTACTATCAAGAGTTAACTATTCAAGTGATTATCATAGCAAATAAATGATAATAAAAATGTCTATTTTATTAATAAACAAATGATAAAGTCAATACATGTAAGATTGATCTAGAGCATATAACCAACATTATCAACATGTCATGTTCCTTCTATCAAGAGATGAAGTTCGTAGAAAAGGGATTATTAAATAACTGTTTTTTATCGTGCTCTTTGTGTAGACAAAGTTCGAGAGGTTTTGAAGCTTGACGAGGAGATGAAGGATCTTGCTAGAGAATTGATTGCTAACCAATCACTTCTTGTATTTGGAAGAGGATACAACTATGCCACAGCTCTGGAGGGTGCTTTGAAAGTAAAGGAAGTGGCACTTATGCACAGTGAAGGAATACTTGCTGGTGAAATGAAACACGGTCCTCTGGCTTTAGTTGATGAAACTCTCCCTATCATTGTGATCGCTACCCGTGATGCATGCTTCAGGTTAGGTTTCTTCTAATTCGAAGCACTTTGGTCATCTGATAATTTTTAGTCATATTTGTCACTGAAAATATGGAGTTCATGACAGCAAGCAGAAATCGGTCATTCAGCAACTCCATGCCCGCAAAGGTCGCTTAATAGTAGTATGTTCTAAGGGGGATGCTTCCACTGTGTGTCCTGGTGGATCATGCCGAGCAATCGAAGTTCCTCAAGTTGAAGATTGTCTTCAACCTGTACTGAATATAGTTCCATTACAGGTAACTTCATCCTAAACCTTTTAGATGCACATTCTATCGGTAATACAAAGTGTCCTGGATCACAAATATCTCTTTTTTCATAAAAAATGACCAAAAAAACCATTGACCTTAGTTTTAGAGAAGACTTCATAACCATCAAAAACATTTTGTTTAGACGTAGAAACCGGTTGAGTAGATGTAAAAAGACTCTTGAGGAGATTAATTATTAAGAAGGCGAAAAAATGGCGTGTTTTGGGGGATCTGGGTCAAGGGCATTTTCGTCATTTTGGCGGAAAAAATATGAGACTTTTTTTTAAAGTTAAGGTAACTGAATGTAAAAGTTTGAAGTTAGAGAAGTTAAGTGTAAAAAGCGTATAGTTTACCATAACCATCTGTAACCCGTAGTTATAAGATATCATGGTCTGGCTCTATAACTTCCATGCACACGATTAGTGTTTCCTTATAGAGCATGTTTCTGCAATTCATGTGTCAAGTGTACGTCTAAACATAGTTCTTATTGCTTGATGCAGTTGTTGGCATATCATCTGACTGTCCTGAGAGGCTACAATGTAGACCAGCCTCGGAACCTTGCCAAGAGCGTGACTACGCAGTAAAGAATTTCATTAATTTATCAGAAAGCAATGTAGTTGAGTGGCGTCGCAGAGCTTGCCACTGCCAGGAGATTCTTGAATGCGGTTTTTGCTTGTTCTGGTGCATTGTAAATTATTAGAAGCCTCACCACCTCTCTTTTACCTGTTCAGGAAACTTGATTCTCTGTCTTGATGCATTTATGTTTTAGTCACTGCATTCATTTTCTGAATGTCAAATATTCTTATCCATCAGTTCATGGATGTGACGGTGAATGTACTTAGAGTATCTCCAATGATATTAGTCCCGTTGAGATTAATAGAAGGTTATAACTTTCTGGTAACTGGTATGTTTCTTTGAAAAACATTGCTCCTTATGAATAAACTAGTTTTAGGGAAGAGCCTTAGTAAGATGAATATGAATAAACAAGCTTGAAACACAGGTCATTTAAATCTCCATGACTTCAATCTTAGTAGACTCCCAGTTTTGATTTGTAGCACTCATGTTGTTTGTGTTCCTAATCATTTGTATTCTCGATTTGTAAAGGGACTGTTTCTAGTTTTGGAGTGTAACCCCGTCTGTTTTTGCGGCTTCCCCTATTCCTTTCCTTTGGAATAGGTGGATTTATAAAAACCTCGTTGATAAAGAAAAAACATACTTCCCAATTGTGGAACTCAGAGCAATAAATTTACAAAACGAAGTCAAATAGGCTACTCATTATGGACAGAGGGTGTATTTTATATTACCGACAATAAATGCCATAAAGTCTTGTGCGATGAATGCATAGCAGGTAAAGAGTACACGTGTTGAGCTACCAAGGAAGTAATAACCCCTAAAGAGCCTTGTGTTGAACAACTCCCTCTCCAACATCCATCTCATTTGATTTCGATCATCAATTTTGGCTACATATGTATTTGTTATGTTCACATCATTATTAAGTTAAACGTATGATGTATATTTACGGAAATCCGTTAATATTGAATAAGATAATAACATGCAAAGTTAAGGAAAAAAATATGAATTAATGACATGCATTAATGACATTTAATGCAAATTATAAAAATGAAAATTGGAGTTAAAGTCATGTACAACCGTGTCTTCAACTGCCAGCATTCACATATCCACGACCTTGTTAATGTTGGAAATACAATAGAACATCCAGAGCAAAATCTTATGAAACAATGCAACATTTCTAAAAAATATCAACTAATTAAGGAAACTTGACCATCTGCAACAACACCCTTCAACGACTTACAACTCGTAATTGTGATGAAATTGTGTTGTTCAATATCCACTAAAATGTCTCATCACTGTATGTATGTACTCACACGTCACATATTTTACTTAGGAAAACAATTTACCTCTTCAATGAAAAAAAGGGCGCAATAGTTTGTACAACCGTGCTCTGCACGTACTTCGTCAAATTTCATATCATATGTCATCACCAACTTCTATCTATTCGGAAATGAGGAAGAATTTGTACTAGCCAACTTTGGAGGGCGTTTAAGGTAACTCAACTTTCAATCGTTCTTGTCATCTTTTCTAGTATCTTCCACGATTAATGCATTGCAATCAGCGACTTTGATATTTTCACGGTGCGGAAGGCCTTTAGCCATACAGAAAGAGTATAGATTTCTCAAGTTGTTACATTTATGCCTTTCCTTATATTTCAACGTGTTGAAGGGCAACTTCGCCATAAACATATCCCCTGCATAAATATTGCAGCAGGGGAAGATGATTGAGGAACGACAACTTTAATACTACTAGAGAGGCATTGTTCTGTTTTTGATGTTTCATTGCATTTACAATGTAACACGTTTCAGCATTATGTTGGATATGGACAAACTTTAACTCCTAAAAGCTTTTCCATTTCAAATCATGAGTATTTTCTATTCATTAGAACGTAGAACTTATGTTCTTTCTGCAGTTAGTAATACTATCAATAGTGTTGGACTAATGGTTATTGGGCCTAATGCAAAAATTTGAGCGATATTTTTTTTCTTATGAAAGAATATAATAGAAAAAAAATTACTCATATAGAAAGATTAAACTGGATGATATTGAGAAAATAAACTTTTCTACTATTTATAACACTTAAATATATAATGGATGATGGAGATTAATTTCTAACTAGACATCCTTTATGGATACGATTTACCTTCTAGAATTCCACGCAACCCAAATATTTAAGAATTCACATTTATTTTTATATAATATATATTCATGCCAAGTCCAGATTTGATAGGTTCAAGATAATTCTAGACAATTACACAAAATTATGCTATCTTATATGCGACAACGTGTATGGCTACCTATTATCATCTACTTCTAAATATTTCCACACTTAGTATTTTTTAAAATTAGGGAAACTTTCACTTTAAAATTAGGGAAACTTTCACTTTAATACCATGCAAATTTTTTACTTTTAGTATAATATCCTACACTGTTTTTTTGTCTTTTTTGGTACTCTGAAAAAGTTTTATATCATAATTTATATAAACGACAGAATAGTTAAAAGACATCGCGTTTACTAGTCAGTTAGTAAGTAAAGATATTTACACAATGGAAGGTTCGGGGGGGTTGTTGTATCCAAAAACTCACTCTCAACTCTCTCTCCCTTTCCTTATTTAAGCTCGGTTCTATTCATTATTCATAGACATGAAACTATCCCAAAAAATACGCCTTCGTCTCTAGATCTGAGTTCTCGTTTTCTTCTTATTCGGTGACACTTCTCGTACACGGTTGGAGTTCGCCAGACGTTGTCGTTGTATCCTGGGAAACTTGCTCAGACGGAGCAATAAAAAGTGTTAAGGAAACCGGTTCACGAGTCTCGACAAACCAGTTTCCTCTCCAATCATCCTTGAGGTTACTGTATCTACTTTACATTAATTTTACGATTCTGTAATTCATCTTACTCTGTGTAATTCGATTTTCATTAATAATAATTACTTAAATTCTATCTATCCTCTATTGTTTATGAACTAACTTGTTTAACAGGTTGATGGGCTTCCGTGACCATTGGTTATTGTTCCTTTTTTTTTTTAGGAAAATACGATTGATATTATAAATTAATGAAAATAAACATAAAGGGAATAGAAACTAGCAACAGTG
>JAYMSV010001291.1:0-13268 GCA_036897745.1 Erodium moschatum | reverse complement strand
GTCGCCGGCGACGGCGGCTGAGGTTTGTGGGAACCTCGTAGGGTTTCGAGAGAGAAAAAACAAATTCAAAATTATTAAGTTCATTAATACTTAGCCCTCAGTTAAAGTCATATATAACAACTATACTTCTGTCTCTAATCCTTGTGTTGTAATGGATGGGATATGTCAATTCATTCAATTATCACTTAACTTACTGGAGGTTTCATCCCTCTTCAATCAGCCAATCCAAGCAGGAAGTAGTCATCTGCTTGTTCGTTAGACTTAGAGTACTTCTAATAAGTAAAAAAGATTACTTAAATTAAATTTATTTTGCCCTGCACATATTGTACAGAACTGTCGATAACTGCATCTTATTAACACTATTTCAATTGATTATGTACTACTTACAACCATGTCCGAAACAACATACAATAACCGTTGCAGTCCTTAGCTACGCCCTTTACTCAGAATGTTGTAGGTTCTGGTTACAAAAGAGCTTATTTAGCTATTGTACAAGCAAAATTTATCATCCCATTCTGCTGGTCTTAATCAATCCCTATCTTATATCCCTTTGTGTCGAAAACTAACCTAACTTATCTTATAGTTTAACTGCACCATATTAATGTGCACAACATTAACCAATCTGTACCATTGCAGGTAGCCTGTTCATTGTGCAGTGAGACAATGGACCGTGAAAATTTGGCCTTCCACAAAGGTGAGAATTGCCCCCAAAGGATCGTCACATGCGAGTTCTGTGAGTTCCCATTGCCTGCTGTTGATCTAATAGAGCATCAGGTAATAATCTCCTTATGGTTCTGAATTGAAAGACAGTATCCAATTGTGTAAAACTGTTCCATCTGACAGTAATATGGGCTTGTCTTGGTAATTTCAGGAAGTATGTGGAAACCGGACAGAACTTTGTCATCTGTGCAACAAATATATTAGACTGAGAGAACGATACAACCATGAAATCAGATGCAATGGTGTTCCAGATACTACTGTTGGTTCTTCCAGGTAGATATACTTTTGAAGTATTTTTAACTGTTCTCCTTGTTACTTCAATATCTTAACACGGCAGAAAATACTCTGGCTATCATTCAAGTAATCTAGTAGATATACATTCTATAACAGACCTTGAAAGGTACGTCTTACCTGTATTAGTTTTTCTATTGTGGTAGAAACCATAATATTGCAAGCTCCAATTGCCTTGAGGATGTTTTCCTTTAGTACAAAGCACAAGTGCACCCTCACAAATTATTTACTCATGTTGCTACTGAATCAAGTTGAATTTTTCCACAAGTTCCATGTTGTTAGAGGAATCAGAAAACGTAGCTGACCTTTGAGGCAGCTACTCTTTTTCTAGTTCATCTCTATTTCTTGTGAGCAGTGTGGAATCCCTTCCGGGATGTGGTTTCATCAATATGCTGTATAGCTAGCTGAAGAAAGCACCTTCTAATTCTAGGTGGAAGTTACTCTATCCTTTAGTATGTTAAGCATGATACACGGGCCATGATATTTCATTATTTGAAATAATTTAGAACATATTCTCTCGTAACCTTGTTTGTTCTTTATAAACTCGCACTGTATACGTTCAATAACTTTGGATTTAACGCGTTTAATACATTGTGTGAAGGGATGTGAGGGAGCCTGAAAGGGGGCAAGGTGCTCAAAGAAGGCCGCCACAAGAGTATTCACGGGGACGTATCATCTTCACTATCGCAATAACAGGCATTGCCGTTCTACTGGGATCTCTTTTTTTCCAAAAGAAGGTGAACAGCGACCAAGTGAATTAGCAAACACACATTCAGCTTATGTATATTAGGTTCTGAGCTATGTATTGTATTCCATCCGGATCTTAAATCGTATTCCATGTTGAACTCATTTGAGATAATATAATGTCTGATTATGCAATTGTGACTTCCTCGTGCGATGTATTCATCGTCAGCATTGTGAAAATTACCCATGCTGCTAAGAAGAACCGGTGGTACCTTTATGTGTGAGGATTCTACGTGAGATCCACAACCACGATGTCGCATGCATGTACGAACCCTAATACCGTAGGATCGGTATTAGGGCTCCAAGAGATGCAGACCATCATTTAGCTCAACAGTCGGAGCAGAAGAGGTCGCCACAACCTCTCATTGTGGAGCTGTTATCGCTTTGGAGAGAAACTTTAACTCGTCGAAACTCGTAGGATTAGAGAGACCGGGGAATAACTATATGGTTGTTTGAAACTCATGATCACGTATAAATCGGATAGCCTAAAAATATGTATTTCTTTTTATCGGAGAGAAATACAAAAAAATCATGCTCTAATCTAATCTACCCTCCTCCCACACCACACTTGCTTGCAAGCAAATGTACCCGCCAGGAGTGAGACCGTGATAAAGCTACTCACCACATATAAACCAAGGAATTTATAAACAAAATGGTACCAATCATATGAAAAACACTTTAATTAATTTAACTATGTAAATATTTAATTGGTTCTCTACATATATAAGGAATTTTCCGAGCAAGAAAAGAATATGCCGACCATAAATGGAAACATATGAGAACTAGCGGGAAAAGAATTAACAAGAACTTCAATATGATACAGAGGCGCCTCTCTTCTCTCTTAATGCTCTTACACACGACGACTTAGTTTCGTGGTTATCATGGAGGTGACAACGACTTTAGCAACAACGGGGAGGCCCGTCCATCAGACCAGGACGACGATTGGAGTCGATTTGGAGGACATGCATGTGATCCGGCGCGTGCGGAGGACATTCCAACCTTTGCCGGGGAACACTCTGTGTTCACATATACTACCCGACCATCAACCGACGAATGGAACTGGTTCCAACAATTATCGACATGACACACTCTTATCAGGTCAGAACTCGGCAAATCTTTATAGCCCTTACTAATACCATGGGGGGATGGAAGTTGAGTTTGTGGAAGACTGTGCAGTTCATTCACGCTTATCTAGTCTTATTACACAAGATAGGTCAAGCTTTTATTTTCGATTTCCTACGTTGTCCCGATGATCAGGACCGCTACAACAATCACACGCTGAACATGCCTCCTTAGAGTGAATTGACTTTATTTCTGTGTCGTTATTTTCTTAGTAGCTATGATACTCTGCTATTTGTCCCAGGTTGTTCGGACTTTAGTTTTGTTTCGACTCATCTTGTAGGTATGAGTTTTTTGTTGGTAGACTTTATTTTATTTAATATATCTTCAGAATATATATCCCTTACCAATGAAGATTTATTTCGTGGATTAGCTACAAATTTGTAAAGTTGAAATAAGTTTTGGTAGCCATTTCTCCCCTCCGTTTATAGCCATTTGTGTTCCACAAAGTTGAAGACACAAAAATTTGACAATTGTCTTCTCCTCCAACGCTGCCATGATCTCCATCAACCTCTGGCTCTCGGTTCCTTCTCGATTTACCGAAACCTACCCATTCTCGTGCCCGTATCGCAGAAGCCGATTCATCGATGAAGAAGCTTTTCTTCACAGGGAGCAAGAAGAAACTCAGCCTCCTCCCCGGAGGCGTGCGCTTGCTGATTCGCGAGCATCATGTGGGTCAATCCCATTTCCATTTCATACATTGCATCTGAATTGGGTTTTAGGTTTAATTCTGATCCCCCTTTTCGTTCTTCTTCTGCTGCTGCTGCTGCTGCAGGTCATGGTTGATAATAACATACTTCAGGTGACCTTTTCGAAACCAGATGGGGTTGTCACTGGTATTGCCTACAGTGGCATTGACAATATCCTTGATGATTCTATCCCCGAATCTACCAGAGGGTACTCTTCACTTTCTTCCCTCAATTTCTAGTAATATTTGTGGCTTGGATCTGATATGAAGAATGTGTTTCACATTTTTAATTTAAACTCTCTAGGTTTGATTGTTTGGATTGTGGTTACAGAATTTAAGCTTATTAGGCCTGATTTAGACTCTTAAAGAGATGAAAGCAATTTTGGCCTCTTTTAAGTCTCAGCTGACTCTTCTTTTTATTGGATTCAACATGTAGGTGCTGGGACCTAATGTGGAATGCGCCCGGAAATGCTGGAATATTTGACGTGTATGTGAATTCTTCATCTGGCTTCTTGTTGTTTAGCACATTTCCACATTGATTAAGCGATTCGGTTTCTTGTTATTTACACATTTCAATTTTTCTCGATTGATTACTCATGGCATGGTTGATTTTTACTTTATGCTTGACCTTCGAGTTATCTTTTACCATTTACGCTTGACCAAGACCTCACTCTATGCAGAATCAAGGCTACAAGTTTTAGGGTTGTAGTGGATAACGAGGAACAGGTTGAGCTCTCATTCAAAAGAACATGGGACCCTTCCCTTAAGGGCAAGGTCATTCCCTTGAATATAGATAAAAGGTTGTCACTTAACATCAAAGATAAGATTGAGTTCAATATGGCGTGAATTGCAAAATTGATGTTAGTTGCTATCTAGGTTCGTTATCCTTCGTGGGTCTGCAGGATTCTACTCCTATGCCATTTTCGAGCACTTGGAGGATTGGCCTGCTTTCCATCTTGGGGAAACAAGGATGGCCTTCAAGCTCAGGAAAGACAAGTAAGCGAATTCACTGCAAATGCTTCTATGACATGTAGTGAAGGGTAGTTAGGAAAATTCATCCTATTTGTGCTTCTTACACTTTGACTTGCTCTAGGATCCATCAAAGTATGTTATGAAGATAACTAAAACTTGCCATCGGCTAAAGATAATTTAAAAGTATGAATGAACAATAGATGAAATGAACACTAAGGGATGAAGAAGGAATGGTACATGTGAGGGAGAAAGCCCTACATACAAAAGGATTTCCCCAAAGGGCTAAAGGCACATGCAAGAGTGCATTTCGGTCTGGTTTCAGAATCTTTTGATAAAATAGTTCTTGACGTACTTTAGGACAGGGACCGTTGAAAAGTTTTTTTTTTTTTTTCCCTTTTTGCTAAATGTTTAAACATAGACCTAATGAGCTATGGGTAATCTGAGTGGATAGGTTTCACTACATGGCCGTAGCAGATAATCGTCAGAGATACATGCCCCTGCCAGATGACCGATTGCCAGGAAAGTGCGAGCCTCTTGCATACCAGGAAGCCGTTATTCTTGGTAATCCCGTAAACCCGGATCTTGCAGGAGAGGTATTTACTTTTACATCCATGGACTTATATTTGTCTTCAGAGACACAATTTTCACACTCAGGTTCTGCTGTGTTTGCCTTATGTTTATCGATGTACAGGTGGACGACAAGTACCAATACTCATGTGCTAACAAAGATAATCATGTCCATGGGTGGATATGTATTGATCCACCGGTTGGCTTCTGGCAAATCACACCAAGTGATGAGTTCCGAACTGGAGGACCCTTGAAGCAGAGCCTAACTTCACATGTTGGGCCCACCACCCTTGCTGTAAGGGACTGATCTTAGACTATAGTCATAAGAACAATTTGCAATGTGGGTGGCATGTGCATTATGTATGTAAAAGTATAAACTGCAATTAACCTTTTTAGATATGATTACCATTCCTGTTTCGATTTAATGCTCAATTATAATGGTTATCAGATGTTTCATAGTTATCATTACGCGGGAAAAGATATGGTGCCACATTTTGATGAAGGGGAGCCATGGAAGAAAGTATTTGGCCCTGTATTTATCTATCTCAATGCTTCATTTGGTGGAGATAACCCACTCTGGCTTTGGGAGGACGCTAAATTTAAGGTATGAAATAAAAAGAACTTCCTCCGAAGTGGCAGTGGCTGTTTATAAGTTTTGTTTGGAAAACACTTACAAATGAGGATCCCTAGATGACGATTGAAGTCCAAAATTGGCCGTACTATTTCCCAGCTTCTGAGGATTACCCCAAGGTGGACCAGCGAGGCGATATTAGTGGAAGACTACTCGTCCGAGACAGGTATTTCACAGTTGCATACTGTTGAAAAGATGTGTTGGCTGGGCTTTATCCATTTGTTTCTGTTGTCTGAACACTTCACCCCAATGTTGGTAGAGTTGATCCAAATCTACAATGTACAGGTACGTCAGCGATGACAGTATAATTGCAAAAGGTGCATATATTGGGCTGGCTGCACCAGGAGAACCTGGGTCATGGCAATTAGAATGCAAGGTGATATCAACTATATCCTATTTTTGAATAATATACTCATTTCAGATATTAATCTTGTCTATTACTTATTAGGATTACCAATTCTGGACCAAAGCAAAAGAGGATGGCTGTTTTTCTATTCAAAATATACGACCTGGCAGCTATAACCTCTATGCATGGGTTCCTGGTTTTATCGGAGATTTCCGAAGTGATGATGTCGACATTGTACCGGGTACCATTGCCCCAAATTCTCAGTTATCAAATTTTAATTGCATTGAAGGCATTGTGTGGTCTTAAATATTATGTAACGTAGGTTGTGATATGGAATTGGGTGATGTTGTATATGAGCCTCCAAGAGATGGACCCACGTTGTGGGAAATAGGTATTCCTGATCGTTCTGCTGCTCAATTCTACATTCCTGATCCTGATCCAAGTTATGTCAACAAACTTTTTATCAATCATCCTGACAGGTTAGCGTCCTTGCCAGAGTCTTAATTGGAATGCATTTTGTTCTAAATTTGTCCTGACTTTTAGTTTCGTGTTCCAATTTAGTCCTAAAACTTGAACACATTATTTCAACAATTTGCCCAAACTGTGGGACTAAATCGGAATAATGCACACACATTACTTTTAGGACTAATTTGGAACAAAACTCTAGTTTAAGATTAATTTGGAGAATAGCTCATAACTTTATACGATTATTATAGAACCTTTTCCTTTGAATTGATTAAAATCTGCAAAATTCTGATGATTATCACCCAAACTAAGTGTTGAATTCATGCTCAGTTTGTCCTTGCATGTGGGATTGAAGTTGTATCTGTTAAATATACGAAGGAATTCACTGAAAATGATCACGATTACTGCGGTGACGCATAATGTAATCTCCTTTCTACATGTTGCCTCTCTTAAGAAGATCGTGATCATTCTAAAACTTGTACTGTGCAGATTTAGGCACTACGGGTTGTGGGAAAGATATACGGAACTATATCCAGATGAGGACTTGGTTTACACGATCGGTGTTAGTGACTATAGTAAAGACTGGTTCTATGCTCAGGTTCCCAGGTATGTATGCCAGATCATTCTAAGACTTTTTCAACGTTCTGTCTGTTGTCTGAAATTTTGATGAAGTCTCCAAAAATGTTGGCAGGAAGAAAGGCGATAACATCTATGAGGGAACTACATGGGAAATCAAGTTCAACCTCGATAGTGTGGATGAGAACGGTAACTACAAACTGCGGTTGTCGATAGCATCTGCAACTCTCGCCGAGATACAGGTAGTGTTAGAAACAACAACAAATAAAATGATGCAGAATAGAGGGCACTGAACAAATTTCCTTTTGAAGGTTCGAGTAAACGATCGAGATGGAAATGGGCCCCTATTCACAACCGGTCTAATTGGGAGGGACAACTCGATTGCAAGACATGGAATTCACGGGATCCACTGGGCGTTCAATGTGGACATCCCCGGCAGTAAACTGGCAGAGGGGGATAATTCCGTCTTTCTGACACAACCAAGATGCCATACTCCTTTCCAAGGAATAATGTATGATTATATTCGGCTTGAAGCTCCCCCTTCTTCACCTCCACCATAGCAATTTATTTTTCTTCTATTCTGCCTTTATCAAACATCATTGTTTAGTATTTTCATAGTAACTACTATTAAGGAACATGTATGTTTCAAAGTACTGCATACATTGTGAAAGCTTACCTATGTATATGGTCATAACTTTGTTGTTGGTATTTGAATCTATGCTTTTCGTTCCAGCTCAATTGCCATAAAACATATCATTCCTCCGTTTCAAAATAAATGTACTATTTATTACAAATGTTTGTTTTTCTTGTTTAATGATATGTGCACGAGGTTTCCGCCATCATTGGTTTTAAGAGGTCCATATTGCTAAATTTAAATGTTCTTTTTATCGGTAATTCTTCCACATCTTAGTTTATATGAAATGAATTTATTAGCTAAAACATAGACCAAGTCTGCACTTCAACAAACTTAACCGAACCCAGGAGGACTCCGAGGAATAGTTCACCGTAGACAGGAAATGTGTACTTTCTGTTAACCATTCTCGTGACGTGGCAAACCATGATTGGACAGTCCAAATTCCAAGGAAAAGCATCTTAAATTTTATCATTGTTGTTTGGGATTAATTTTAAGTTACACTTTTTGATCTAATTTAGTCATACTATTATGCGCGTTTTTCTTGATTCGTTCGTAACTAGTTTCGAACTGTTAGATAAGTCTAAACGACTTTAACAAAGGGTTAGTTGTTAAAATTTGTCTTATGAATTGTTCATGTGCGAAAAACTACCTTATGTATTGTTCGTACTTTTAAACTATCTTATCTTTTGATCACGGTTGCCTTTTAGTTTTTTTCAATGAAATTACTACCCTTATATATTGTCCACGTGCGAAAACTGCCTTTATGTATTGCCCACGTCCTTAAATTTAACGGAATATTCCAAAATTTGTCAGCAAATCATAATTTAAAAGCATGGACAATACATAACGCAGCATTCCGCACGTAGACAGTTCATAAAGTAGTTTTTAACAATTTATACTTCGAACTAGACTAAATGACAAAACGTCGAAGCGCACGTTAAACCGAACCGGTATCCCCACATCTACAAAGTTTGTTATAGTTGTGTCAATTACTTGGCGGCTGTGGAGGTAGCGAGCATCGCAAGGCTTATAGTGGGCTGAGCACCAGAAAAGAAAGTGGGGTTGCTCCTAAGTAAAGAGAGAGAGACTAAAAAGCAATGCTTTATCTCCATTTCAAGGAAGCCAAACGCATCCTTAACTAGCAGCTCAAGCAAGCTCTAACTAAATAAACAGCTCTTCCTCATTTTCAGGAACCAACCCATTCGTGTGTGTCCATAATCTAATACGCCTTTAACGTTGTTTCTGTAACCAATCACCCAATCCACAGCTCACAACTATATATATATATATATAGTGCTCTGCTTCTGGAACTCAACATCCTCGTATCAGATCTGATCATGTCGCCTCTAGGAGTGCAGCTGCGCATTGAAGATCGTCATGTAATTAAATGCAACATTTCATAGATTTTTTATTTATTTATTAGAGATGTTTTATAAGGGCTTCTTTCTCAAAACGAGAAAAAGAAGTCGTCTATATCAAAGGCGGACTAAAAACAGGATACAAGAACGAAGCCCACATTTTATAGATCGAATCTGGTCTTCTTTTAATTACTTGATTGATTTGGTGTTGTGTCAGGTGGTGCTCGACAATGGGATTCTTCAGGTGACGTTCTCGAATCCCGAGGGGATAGTGACCGGAGTTCAATACAATGGCCTCGACAACGTGCTCGAAGTTATTAATGAAGAGACCAATAGAGGGTACGTGTTGGAATATAACATTATAATTGCTTCTTTTAACTATCAGTTAATTGAGTTGGTCGTCTAATAATAACAATGCATGTATTTATAGTTTTGATGACGCACAACGATCTTGTAGGTACTGGGACCTGGTTTGGAGTTCAACAAAGAGCACAGGAGCAACAGGAATATTTGATGTGTATGTACATACATCTTCCAATTCCAATTCCAAATTAGTTTGATTAATAAAAACTAAGATTTAACAACATAGCTTAAAGAAATATCAAGACTTGATATCATGTTAAAAACTGAGCTAGACGCGATGACATTGACTATGATGTCATGTTAAAAGTTAAAAGCCCAATCAACCTGAAAGTTCAATCTGGATTCGCATCTTTCATATCTGAACTATAATAACGTTGTGGTTTTAACAATTTGTGCAATTTAATGTTTGTATGTATGACGTAATGCAGGATCAAAGGAACGAGTTTCGGAGTGATAATGTCGAACGACGAGCAGGTTGAGATCTCATTCTCACGGAAATGGGATGCTTCTCTGGAGGGCAAGCTTGTCCCTTTGAACATAGACAAAAGGTAACACAACCTGTTATTTAAGTACATCTTGATAACATTTTTTTTTATCAGCATTTCCTAGTCTAATTGTAACCTAATTTTGTCAGTACAGATTCATAATGCTTCGAGGTTGTTCGGGTTTTTACTCGTACGCGATCTACGAGCACGAAAAGGATTGGCCAGGTTTTCTGCTGGGGGAGACAAGGATTGCTTTCAAACTGAGGAAGGACAAGTAATGAAACTAACACATAGACAAATTTTGTTAATTTGGTGCGAAAAAGTGAAGATTGATTCATTTTCATCGAGTGTGTTGTGATAATTATATGGTAGGTTTCACTATAGGGCATTAGCAGACGAGAGGCAGAGGTACATGCCGTTGCCCGATGATCGGGCTCCTCCTCGAGGCCAACCCCTCGCTTACCCTGAGGCCGTCCTCCTTCTCAATCCTCTTGAGTCTGATCTCAAAGGACAGGTATATGTTAGGGATAATTGCAAAAACTTAACTGCACACGTTTTAATTTTATAAGTATTATCGGTGAAATATTTTTTTTTGTAAATCCTACCATGAATTATCTTATGACTGCAAATATATTACCTTTAACATAAGTTAGTTATGTCATTTATTTATTTTTTTATATGACAGTTTTGTCCTTACATTACATATGTTTTAACTCAATTTATTGCCCTTATTTATATGTGTTTTAACTCCAATTTTATCCTTTACATTATAGGTGGATGACAAGTACCAATATTCATGTAACAACGAGGATAACCGGGTTCACGGGTGGGTCTGCACCGACCCGCCAGTCGGGTTCTGGCAAATCACACCCAGCGAGGAGTTCCGATCCGGTGGACCCGTTAAGCAAAACCTTACTTCTCATGTGGGCCCCACCACCCTTGCTGTAAGTTTACCTCGTCATCGCTTTCAAAAAAAAAAAAACAGATGTTCGTTACAAATCATGAGGAGCATGACATTGTAATAAAATGTCAATGCCGCAAAATTCATGAGCAGGTGTTCGTTAGCGCACACTACTCGGGAGAGGATTTGGTTCCGAGAATCGAAGACGGCGAGCCGTGGAAGAAAGTTTTCGGGCCCGTCTTCATCTATCTTAATTCTACGTTTCAAGGAGATGAATACGGAGATGGAGATGGAACCGGAAATGACATCCCGCGTATTCTCTGGAATGACGCTAAGACACAGGTTGTACACATTGTACCAAATGACATTAATTCCGTATATATTTTTTATGGATGGGATCGTATTAAGATTTGGATTTCACTTGCTTACGTAAAAAAAAACCGTGGATTTTATTAATTGCATATACTATATCATTTGTCACTATTCTTCTTTGTACAAATATATTATTATGATGCTGCATATATATGATCATGATGTTACAATACAGATGAATATTGAAGTCCAGAGCTGGCCGTACAATTTCCCAAAGTCGGAGGATTTCCCCAGTTCCGATCATCGAGGTTGTGTCTCCGGCCGTTTCCTTGTATGGGATAGGTATTTTCCGTTCAAAATTTATGTTAAACTTCTGTATTTGCATATCGGTTTAGATATCTTGATATAAGTTGCATTTGACCAACCACAATACGGAATGTGTAGGTATGTCAGGGAAGACTTTATTCCGGCGAAAGGTGCCTACGTCGGAGTAGCCCCTCCCGGAGAGGTTGGATCGTGGCAACGAGAGTGCAAGGTAACAAATTAACATATGTTCAAGTTGAGTTAGATGCTTTTTTTTTTATCGATAATAACGGTGAATATGAGGATGAGTTATGTAATTGTGTCAATAATGTTGTTTTTCAATTTATTTACAGGATTATCAGTTTTGGGTAGCAGCTGACGAGGATGGATATTTCTGTATCAGTAATATACGCGTTGGCGATTACAATCTTTATGCATGGGTTCCTGGTTTTATCGGAGATTACCGATACGATGATGTCATTTCTATCACTTCCGGTATGATTCAATATGTCGTTTTTTTCATTTAACGACTCTACGAATGTGGTCACTTATTACATGCTTATCATTTATTTCCGAAGGATGCACCATTGATGTGGGTGATATTGTTTATGAGCCACCAAGAGATGGACCAACATTGTGGGAAATAGGCATCCCCGATCGCTCTGCAGCAGAATTCTTCGTTCCCGATCCCAACCCTAAGTACGCGAATAATATTCCTGATAAGTAAGGCCTCTTTATTTTCACAACTTTATATACTTTCATAAAAGCTAGCTACTAATGGTTTCATATAGAAAGTATCCTTAAAATTGTTATTAAACATTTTTTTAAAATGTATTGTATTGACAGATTTAGACAATATGGATTATGGGAAAGATATGCAGAATTATATCCGGAAGGAGACTTGGTTTACACAATTGGCAAGAGTGACTACACAAAAGATTGGTTCTTTGCTCAGGTTACTAGGTATACATGCTACTCATCATGAACTCGTGCCAAGGTTACATATAGGGTAAATTCAATCCCACTATCCGAAACTTTTCATATTCCATTTCCATTAATGTAAAAAAAAACTCACCTCAGTGCCCTGAAATTGCGATTTTGGTATTTTAGTGCATACCGTTAATTTTCTGTCTATTTTGGATCCAAAATGGTCATTTTCCATCCAAAAATAGACAGAAAATTAATGGTAGGTACTAAAATGCCAAAATCTCAATTTTAGGGTAGTGGAAATGGAATATGAAAAATTTAGGGTAGTGAGATGGAATTTACCGTTACATATAATTGATTTGATTGAAGGGGAAATCAAATGTTACAACCTTATTTTTTGAATGATAATCATGTTGAAAGTTCTAATTTGAAAACGTCTCATCTCGTGCTGTGACTTTGAACTTTTTTTTTGTATCGACGTTAGTTTTGTAATAATTAAATTACCCCTCCTACAATAACTAAGGAAATCAATAGTCCAGGATTGCAACATGACAACTTATCGGGTGAATACGCTTAATTTTAACAATGGAGATACAAAATAAAGCTTAAGGTTGTAACATGATGTGTATTATAAATTAAAGATTGTAATATTATTTCTATGTAGAATATAAGATTGCAATACATAACAAACCCTTGATTAAATACGATCGCATTGTATTAATTTAGTACGAACTATCTGTCGCTCAATATCACATGATTTTAACCCGACAAATACTTATTATTATCGTATATTTTATCAAAGGGGGTAATGTGGTACTGTGCCTCTAAGAGCATGTACAATGGAAGGGCTTGGGTGAGGATCTTGG
>JAYMSV010001290.1:0-13276 GCA_036897745.1 Erodium moschatum | reverse complement strand
GGCGTGTCGGCCGATCGAGCCGTGTCGGGAGGCTTATGATGTTGGGATTGGTGAGAGGGTGTGGGAGGAGACGTTGGGTATGGTTGGGCTTCCTTGTGATGCTGTGGAGAGGGTTCTAAAGGGGGAGGAAGTGGAGTGTGGATACGAATCGTGAGTTCGGACAACAATGTAGAAAGTCAACGTTGAGACAAGGGTTTGATTCGAGGATCCGATGTTGTCTTTTGTGTTCCTAGTCTAGGTCGTTTTGTCCATTCTATTGATTCATTGTTCGATTCCTAAATTTTGGGTCTTGGGTTCGATTCTTAAATTTTGGGTCTTGGGTTCGATTCGTAATCTTATTTGTTCATTGATTATGTCTTGGTATTTGTAATATGACGGAACACGTATAATGCAAAGGGTAAAACTGCAATTTCAAAAAAGATTCTTAAATTTTGGGTCTTGGGTTTGTTTCGTAATCTTATTTGTTCACTGATTATGTCTTGGTATTTGTAATATGACGGAACATTAGAATGCAAAGGGTAAAACTGCAATTTCAAAAAAGAATTGATGTCACGTGACTGTCACATGATTAAATTCCGTCTCAGATAAAAAATTTACAGATTGAACCGTACGTTTTTACATAACACATATGATAGTTCGACATAGTAAATGATAAACGCGAGAACACGTTGATCTTATTCATTGATAATCTAACTGAAGAAACTGATATACATTACCGTTAAATTGAAATCGATTTTGGACAACATATGATAATCAAGTCGAAACACTTGGAGGTTTCAGACACTTGTAGTTTGTCTGAGAATCAAATGAGAAGATTGGGATTTGAAGAAAGAAGATTTCATTAAGACAGGGCAAACACATGGAGGTTTCATGAGTTGTTTCTATCTTACATAGTTCTATGTTCAGGATTGCTGGTCTCTAATTTAGGTTATAAACAACTGTTAGTGTCCTACTTTCACCTTGCCTGCAATGGCAGTCCTCTGTTTGGAGCTGGTACTTTGAAAATATGCCTTGGAAGACACGATCTTAGTCTTGGGTGCTGCTTGTTTGTTCGGGTTTGATATCAACTTCAACCATGGGCTTTTTCGGAGGTCTTCCCCTGGAAAGCATCGAATGAATTTCGGTTGGGACTTGGAAGCCAAAGACGATAACAAATCCAAAAAAACGAAATACCTTTTGGAGGAGGAGCCCGCTTTTGCTTGTCCGTCCTTGGGGTTTTTAGGAGGTCTTCCCCTGAAAAACATGACGTTTTGGTTGGGCCTTGGAAGCCAAAGATTGGAAGAAATACAAAAAAGGAAATAGACAAACCAACCTTTTCGAGGAAGAACCTTGTCCAACCGACTCCGACTTTCTGTTCCTTTTTCTCTTTTCGGGTCTGGTCAAAATGCACAATCACAAGGAGCACATAGATCAAACAAGGGAATAAAGAATGGTAAACAGCGAGACATACCGATCTTTTATATTCTCAAGGTAAGAGCTCGTATTATAAGAACTTACGTGTGAGATGAAGCATTGGGTACTAGAAGATCAGCATCGAGCTCCTCCTATTATAATATACCAACCATATTGTATAGATTAGCCATCACGTATCCATCAAATAATATACAGTGTCGTGTTTCGAAAAGAGCAAGCCAACCTTGGGCACAATCACAGTCTCTGGTGTGGCTGCTTTGGAACCAGTACCGGTTGACTTTTGAGGGTCCTCAGCCATGGATGACATGACCAAAGTCTCGGGTGGCGCTGATTTGGAACTGGTATCAGCAGAGTTTTCAGCGTTTCCTTTTCCGTTAATGACAGGAACCTCAACCCTAGGCTTTTTTGGAGGTCTTCCCCTGGAAAACATGCAAATGCTTTGGTCGGTACAAGGAGGCAAAAAATAATATTAAAAAATGGATATATGCAAACCAACCTTTTCGAGAATGAACCTGATTTTTCTTGTCCAACCGACAACTTTCTGTTCCTTTTTTGCTTCTGGGATCTAGTAAAAAAGAACAAGATAACACAAGGAAATGTAAAACGGTAAGAAAAATCGAACAACATTCATAATAATCAAGGAGAAAAGATAAATCTTCATTTACAATCTTTTGGTTCCTATATGCCTATCTTCATAAAAGAACAATCTTGCGAAGGTAAGAGCCCACATTATAGAAACTTACATGTGAGATGAAGCATTGGGTACTGGAAGATCAGCCTCTCGCTCCTATTATAATACCAATAAATATACATCAGCCATCGCATACCCTTCAAGTTATATATTTTGTTTTTAAAAGTGCAAATCAACCTTGTGCACAGTGATATTGTCTGGAGTTGTTGGTTTGGACCCGGTATCAGTTGATTTTTCAATGTTTCCGTTTCCATCAATGACAGGATTGTCCAATTCACTGTCAACCTCAACCTTGGGTGTTTTCGGAGGCCTTCCCCTGGAAAATATGCAGAAGTTTTTGTTGGTGCTGGATCCAAAATCTAAGGAAAAAATATACAAAAATGGAAATATGCAAACAAACCTTTTTGAGAATGAACCTGATTTTCCTTTTCCAACCGACCCTGACTTTCTGTTCTTTTTTTGTTCCTGGGGTCTAGTCAAAATGCACAACCACAAGGAGCACAAAGATCAAACAAGATTACACAGAGAAATATAGATTGGTAAGGACTGAGACGAATCAACATTTGTGATCAAGGCGAAATGACAAGTAATGGTCTGATCTCCAACAAATTGAAAGGTACATGATAACAGAATAACAATCAGGTGAAAACTTTCCAAACACTTGATCATACATTCAAAAGTTCTCGAGTTTGGAAAGTTCAGAACTTAGAAGAGCCCATATTATTAAAACTTACGTGTGAAATGAAGGACTGGGTAGTGAATTTTCAGCCTCTCGTTCCTATTATAAGACAAACAAGAACATACATTAGCCATCACATACGCTTCATCTTATATATTTTGTTTTCTAAAAGAGCAAATCAACCTTGGGCACAGTGACGGTATCGGGTGTGGTCAGTTTGGAGCTGGTAGAAGCAGCCTTTTGAGGATCTTCAGTCTCGTATTCAACCACAGCTGGTGTGGTTGGTTTGGACCCAGTAACATTACATGTTTGAGAGTCATCAACCCTGGATGACACAACAATGGTCTCATGTGTGGGGGATTTGAAGCCAGTACCAGTAGACTTTTCAACGTTTCCTTTTCCACCAATGGCAGGATCGTCCGTTTCACTATCAACCTCAACCTTGGGTTTTTTCGGAGGTCTTCCCCTGGAAAATATGCAGAAGTTTAGTTGGTACTAGAAGGCTATAAATAAGAAAAATAAATAAATAGAGGAATTTGCAAAGCAACCTTTTTGAGGATGAGCCTTTTTTTGCTTGTCCGTCTGATTCTGACTTTCTACCCCTTCGTCTCTTTAGTGGTCTGGTCAGAATGCACAATCAGAAGGGACACATGTCAAACAAGACTATGCAAGGAAATAAATAACGATAAAGACCTTGTATCAATCATATGTAATGAGGGATGATGATGAAAGATCGAAGTTCCAACAATTTGAACGTTATATTTATAGCCTATGCAGTTTTAGAGTATCATTTTCATGTTCATATAAGAACAAATCTTCAGAAGATATGAAGCAATACTTGGAAACTTACTCGCAAGATGAATCACCAGATTTTGGAAGATCATCCTCTTGCTCCTGTTATTGTACCAGGAGGTATACATTAGGCAGCACATAACCTTACAATAATATTTGCCTTCAAACAGAAAATGAGAAGAAAAAGAGGTAGTATTAAGGCAATGCATAATAATACTTACTCCATCTTGCAAAACACCATCTCCGATCAGCTTCCAGTGTTCCTCATTGAGGTTCAATAACTCTTCCTCGCCATCAGTATATAATACCTATTTATTAAGTCATGACACAACAGATCAAAACCAAATGAACACTTCTGCCAAGACTGAAGAACTAGGCATCAGTACATGAGGACAAAAATGATATAATTACAAAAACAAAATTGCTGCCACATAGTTTGGTCAAGTACATAGAAACCAACTATGAATGAAGAGTCATAAGATACAGGATAATGTTGTCATGACATGTGATGGAGTGGGCCTGCCAGAGAATGGGTAAAAAGACCAACCCAAAGTTCTTCGAGTGGGCTATAAAACTAGTTCAGTGATAGGCACAAAAGATATAAAGATATAAGCTAGTGGGTATTGGCGAATCACTGACCTTGTGCTTCATATTCTGATGGTCAAAAGAATGGACAATGCCTACGTAGAACCTACAGAATCAGAAACAAACATTAGGGGAAAAGGGAGTCAAGCAGTAACTATATATCAGTATCATAAAGGCCATAAGGGAATAATAAATCAACAGCATATTTGATATTCAATGATTAAGCTCAAGATGTCGGGACTTCGCCACTATATATACATTTTCTAATCCATATTAAGTTATTTCAACCTCATTTTTAACTTTGTATGATAAGATGGCCTAACCATGCAGTACATGCAATTATCTCTCTTCGAAGACATACAAGTTCATCAGTATGCATTTTAACACCATATACAGTTAAAGCTCCAAAACTTTTTCGATCCCAACCAATCCTCACAGTACATCTCAAAACAAGCGGGCAAAAAACATCATTCAGTTGCTGCATTAAGTGCCAATAGAGCAGCAGATAAAAGGATTTGTCAGCCACAAATAACCTACCATGTGAGCTTCAACATACCATTGAGACACTGAAAATCTGCATTAATCTACTCATGTACCTAACAGTAATTACTCCTATGCATCTCAACCGAAACCATTATTTTGCAACATTTCTGAATGCAACTTTCAACTTAAGTTGTACCAAGTTAAAATCCTTGATAACATGCAAATCCTTAACCAATATGTTCTCTGTGCAATCTCCAAGCATTAAGCCCATGTAATAGAATTAGTACAAAAAATGTCAACAAGTAGCTATTAACTGCTATATATTGTACTGAACTACTTAAACACAGGATAGTGGTTTTTTAAGTTCAACATGCATAGATGATAGAGGAACAACTTGACAAGACTAACGAAATAAGGAAAAGTCTAAGATATTTGAGCAAACAGTATAACGAAAAGGTATATAATATTACAGCTGAAGTACTTACCTATTGTCCAATGGCCACCAAACCTTTATATGCTTGCCAATCAACCGCTCATCTAAGTCAGTCATTACAGAAGCCTACAATGAAGAGAGAAAAAATAACCACAAGTATGTAAGCATAAACCAAAAGCAAATATGCAGAATACGGTATTCATTAGGTGAAGTTGTTGAAGTGGGGTAACGAATAGTATAAATGATTTACAAAAGAACAATGTATAGAATACATGGACATCTATGAAAAAAATGTCACATAGCGAGCATTTCCGAAGGTCAAATATTATATCAGCACAAATATACCAGGAATATACATTAAAATGTAATAGAAATTTGTAGGATCCCAAATATAAATAATACTGCAGAAGTAGTTACAAATCAAATACCTTTTCCTTTCCAGCAGAAAAACCCCTCTTCTGTTTTCCTTTGAGGATGTCTTTCACAAGAAAATCATCTCTAAAGGGTGAATCTGTAGCAGACATGGAGATCATGATCTACACAGTTGGCAAGAGAATGGAGAAGGAAAGAAAAACTAAAGGTATGGCGGATGTACCTTGTTTTGCTTCTAGGTGACTAGTATCATCCAGATCCTTCTTTACAGAGACGTCAAAAGGTTCCCAAGTTTTCTCATTTGCCCGAGCTTCAAGCAAATCTACATTATATACTGATGAGGAACCAATATTGCCATCTTCATTCAGCACACTCTTGTTTTTCTTTGGCCTCCCCCTTTGGCGGCGGCTTCCATCAGGAAGACTGCTGTTTTTGGCTGTGAAAGGGCCTCCCATCTCACTAACTTTGGGTGAAGATGTTGGACGCGCTATCACCTGATCTTTTGTAGACAGAAAACCAGTCTTTTCGGAAGAATGTGAACAATCAATTTCTTCCTCATAGGGATTTCTGTTCCGGGATCCGTTGCATGTCTCTGAATCTGTAGCAGACATGATCAACACAGTTGGCAAGAGAGGGGAAAAGGTAAAAATAAACTTGAAAGGTATGGCCAATATACCTTGTTTTGCTTCAGATTGACAAGTTTTATCATTTACCCGAGCTTCAAGCAAATCTACATTAGATACTAATGAGGAATTAATATTGACATCTTCACTCAGCACAATCTTGTTTTTCTTCGGCCGCCCCCTCTTGCGATGGCTTCCATCAGGAGGACTGCTGTTTTTTGCTATGAAAGAGCCTCCAATCTCACTAACCTTGGATAAAGATGTTGAAGGCTCAGCTACCTGATCTTTTGTAGACGGAAAATCAGTCTTTTTGGAAGAATGTGAACAGTTGATTCCTTCCTCAATGGGATTTCTGTTCCGAGATTTGTTGCATATCTCTGAATCTGTAGCAGACATGTAAATCATGATCTACACAGTTGGCAAGAGAAGGGAAAAGGTTAAAAAAAACTTAAAAGGTATGGCCGATATACCTTGTTTTGCTTCTAGGTGGCTAGCATCATCAAGATCCTTCTTCACAGAGACATCTACAGATTCCCAAGTTTTCTCATTCACTCGAGCTTCAAGCAACTCTACATTAGATACTGTTGAGGAATTAATATTGCCGTCTTCATTCAGCACAATCTTGTTTTTCTTTGGCCGCCCCCTTTTGCGATGGCTTCCATCAGGAGGACTGCTGTTTTTGGCTATGAAAGAGCCTTCAATTTCACTAACCTTGGGAGAAGATGTAGGAGGCGATGCCACCTGATCTTTTGTAGGCAGAAAAGCAGTCTTTTCGGAAGAATGTGAACAATCAATGCCTTCCTCAAGGTGACTTATGTTCAGGGATTTCTTGCATGTAGAATCCAAATAGAGATTGTAGCCTTTATCTAGCAATATCCTAGATTTGGGCGTCCGGCTCCCTAATTCATCACTCTCACAATTATCATGTACTTGAACACTCTTGGTAATCTCACTCAACTGATCAGGTCTTAACGGTTTCACAGACTTTTCAATTACGACTGTTTCACCATTTCTACTTGAAGAAGTTTTCTTTTTTAGTGTTGAGTTTGTAATATCCATCACTGCTTGGCCGATTTCATTAGATGCACTATCATTCGGAGCAGATGTCTTAGCCACCTAAAGAAAGAAAAGTCAATGTCATTTTGATGATTTGAAGATTGAGGAATCAGAATCAATATCATATAGTTGGGGAAAAATCATAATGGAATGCTCATCATCATCGTCATCGCTATGAGAAAGAATTGACAAGAATGATTACACTGCACGACACCAGGTCATCATAAAGTGATAGATTCTACACCATCCCTACTGCTAGATAGAACTGGTCTTCTTGGCATATCATGTTTCCAAGGTATTCTCATTTGACTGAGTGACCACATTAAAAGACAATTCAATTTTTACAGAGTTTTACAATTCAATAGACAATTCAAAAAGAAAGTAATGAAGGAAAAAAAATGCCATCAATCAAAGCCATCCAGAATCAATAACTCATTGCTAGTATATGATAGAATAAAGCTAGCAAGAGCAACAACCTTATCTTGATTTGTTCTGATTTTTCCAACTTACTCCCATTTGGCCGAATGCATATTTATGAGTTTAAAATCATGGCTAGTAGAAAACTTCAATGTGCAGAGTAATAATTTTTTTTAAATGAGTCATTAATCATAGGCATTCAGCATCAATAAAATCGAGCATGAGTACTATGTGATGGAACTAGGAAGAGTGATTACACACCAGGGACTGTTCATCTGTCCTGTGCCCCATGTTTTTCTCACCTGCCCGAGTTTCCTGGTAAGGAGACAATTTAATTTGAATCTATGCATTTAAGCTTCTGGGTATGGAAAAACTTCAATAAAAGTGATTAACAAAAAAATGTCACAGACAAATGGCACTCAGTTCAATAGCATGTTATATAACTAGCAATAGTGATTACATAGCAGGGAATTCTCATCTAGATTTATGTTCATGTCCAAGTCAAGCCCGTGAAAATATGAATAAGGTCAAGTTCATCTGAACTCTACCAGTTTACTTGCTTCTATTCATCTATAACCAAGTAAATATGCAATCTACATGATGTAAATAACACATAAAGGGCTATATAAAAATATGGAGAAACTCACAACACGCTCTCCAGAGCCACAAATATGATCTTCCTCGTTGGTAGATCCGTTGTCACAAATAGAAGTAATTATTTCAGAATAATCACCCAGGGAAATGACTGAGGAGTGAACAGCTTTTTGAATACAGGGTTTAAGGATAGCAGCAACACTTTTTAGTACTCTATCCCCCAACTTCCAGGAAGCAGGTGAAATTTTCTGAAAATGATCACAAAACCAGATCAATAAAATATCCAAAAAGAAATAAATATATTAAGGTAAAGAAAAAGAAACTTACCAGATTATCCTTCCTGACACTATCTAAAAGAGAAGTGAGAAGTTCCAAGGAAATATCATCTTCACTTTCTTCTATGACCAGTGTCATAATTGTTTCCATATGCTTGAATACAGTGTCTGGATGGTCAGACCTTAGAACGGAGAGTGAACATATAATCATTATCAACAAATAACCACTACATTTTGATCTAGGTGCTGAAATATATTGTGCTAGTTGATGCGTACTTAAAAATGATTTTTTTTCCAAATCAGATACATCAGGAACTGCTATCAAGATAGTAGTAATGAACATATTTGGCAAGGCTCTTACCTAATGGTCTTCATAAAAAGTTGGAACATCTCAATGATCAGTTTCTCCAACTTAAGTTCCACCATGATCACGCAGAACCTCACCTCTGCAGCTACTTCAAGAATTAATGCCGCCTTCCTATAGATGCTGCTAGTAGGACTTTGAGACAAGTACGCCAAAACAGGAACAAACAAGTGGAAGAAGTCCTGCACAAACGGACAAGCACTTCAAGGCCAAAGAACACTAGAATATTAGCTTATACATATAATCTGGTTGGAACAGTCAAAGTACATTGAGCACATCATCGTCATAAGGGGGTTCTGGAGCTGTTATCCTCATCATCTCGCTAATGCAAGATATAACAGACAGTTTCACATCCACATCTGAAGTTCCAAAAAGTTCCCGAGATTTCAATGCATTCCTTAATGGCAGAAGAGCTCGTTTTGTTGGTTCTGAGTTTGATTGCTCCATGTATATCATCATGTTGTTAGATTTCTGATTTAAAAAAAGAAAAAAAGAGAGGAACAAAAGAATGAGATACAAAGCTTTCTTAACACCTGAAAGACGAGGTACAGATTAAACTTTTCAGACAAGTAAACAAAACATCCCAAACTCATACACAACTTGCAAATGGTTCACGGTATCAAGTCACGAATCGCTTCGAAAACCCATGACCAGCCCATACCAAGTCATCTTTTTTAACACCAAAACCCAAATGGGCATCATCAATTTGTCCTTTTTAACCCTCTTCAAGACAAACCATCACAAACCCACCATGATCAAAACATCATCTTCACTTCCAACACTCAAATTGACCAAAACCAACCAAACCCATACAGCAAAACAACACATCTGGAGAGAAAGGAGAGTGAAAAGGGTCATTACATCAAGAAGTTTCAGAAGCTCCTCCGTCGAAGAAGGAGGGTTGAGAAGGCTAGAACCAGCCTCCATGATGTCTCTCAACCTCTGCTCCTGCACTTTCTCCTTCTCCTTCTCTTCATCAACAGGAAAGGCCATCTCTTTCTACCTCGGTGAGCTCAGAAACCTAAAATGCTGCTCGGCCGATTCGAACATTAAAAAACCCTAGGAGTGAAGAAATCGACAGTGCATTTAGGGAACGGCGAGGCTCGAATTGGGGATTTAAGGCAAAATGTGGAACATGCAGGTACATAGATAGAAATCAAAGGTTGGGGATTGCTTACCTTGTATGAAGAAATGGGTTTAAGGATCCGATGACGATGGCCTTTGTCCGGCACCGTTGTAGTGGTGCGCTACTTGCTCCCGTTGTCGCTACCAAGTACCCATTACAACAGGTGAAAGCTGAGTTAAGAGTCAGCTCCACTTGTTAAAAGTACTTCTTCGCCCTTTACCTTTACTCTCGACCCTTGTGACCTGCTTAAAGAGCTTTCAGTCACAGTGTATAGATTTTAATTTTAGAATTAAAGTTGTGAACTTTTGGGATTTATTGTGTACAGATATTGAGAGCATTTACAATGCACCGAATCGTAACTTGTACACGAATCATGATTCGCTATTTAGCCGGTCGGTGCGTTGTGAGGCACCATTTTTGAGACCAAGAATCGCTAAATAGCGGCGACTTGTGATCCGAAATAGGGGTTCACGAGTCGCAAAAAATGATGATGATGTCTCACAACGCACCGATCCGTGAACCGTTAAATAGCGGGTCGCGGATCGTGTTTAAGTTGTGGTTCGGTGCATTATAAATGCTCGGAGTAACATGTATTTTTCGAATATAATTATACAATTATTTTTTATGGAAATTGAGGTGAAGTATTTTTAATTTTAGTCTAGGAATAATATAACTCTATGTTTTGTTTAGAGTTTTTATTTGGTAAGATGTCTTTTTACATTACTCTAGTAAAACATTAATTGGAATTAGAACAATGAGATTTACATTATTTTATTGATGAAAAAGACTAGGGGGTTCGTCCCGGATAACCGGTACCAATAATGTTTTTGGTCACCAAACCGGTTAATTCGGATATGAGCTTTTGAACGCCATCCCGACGTGCAGTCTCTTAAAAGTACCGGTAAATCGTTGATCGATCATCATTTTTAACCGACAAATCTGAAGCCGGTTGTCGTGGGAAAGGTTGATGATCGATTACCATGGACAAAAGTCAGACACATGTTGCAAGGAGAAGGTATGCCGAACAAGGAGAACAGTTGAGGCACGGGAAGAAGAAAAACGAGGTGTTAAGTAGGGTTATAGAGACTCGAGTATCAACAGCTTTACCAGTTACCTGGTACAGTTTACATCCAATAACAAGAATCCTCTCAGCCAGACCGGACATCATCATAACCGGCTGTTTCCGATCAAGTTTCTAATCACTTGTACAAATGAGGACCTTCATTTTCATAAGTTCCAGACAGTTTCAAAGAATATTGGGAAACACAAGGTAAAGTCAACAACAGAAAAAGAGAATCAGAAGATGATAGTTACAAGACATAACTTGAAGGCATAAAACATCACATATCAGACAGAAAATACTTTGAAAAAAGCAGCATTTATAAGGATAGGCTTCAAATGCAACAATTATAGTGTCTATTACTGTAACAGAGAAGCTAAAACACAAAATTCCAATCAGGGAAGCTCCATAAAATGAAAAGGGGCTACATATCAAAACCCAAAAACAACTTGCATACCCTCCAGCCCTTCACATGCTGCTGAACGATGTTAAGCCCCTCGCTCTCCTCACCAAAACCCTGCAGCCATAATGGGAGAAAAAAACATTAAACACCAAACCAGAACAATTGTCATCAAAGAGAAGATGGGGATGCAGAGAAGATCACTACCTTCACCACAAGGCAGGAGCAACCGACAACCTTCCTTGCCTTGCCTTCGGAGTCAATCTTGCACAGCTGCACACGAACAGACAAACCCATGTCACCAAATTGAAAATTGAACAGTAATCGGATTATAAAAGCATGGTGATGAGTGATAACTACTTACACCAGCCCATTCCCCGAGGGACTTGGCACTTGGAACAGTCATCAAGTTCACATTGTGGTCGGCACAGAGTCCCTTGACCAACTTAACATAGTCTGGCTGGTTGCAGTCTTCAGCCAGCACACAGAGCTGAGCGGCATGCTTCTCAATCACCTTAGCACTCTCATGAAGACCCCTGATAAGGCCTCCGTGGGCAAGTGACTTCCTAAGCACAAGCTGCAAGGCAGTCATGAGATCCATAGGCTCTCCAAGAACTGGAGCTGCCTCCTGGGGAACTGGAGCTACAACAGCTTCTTCACTGCAAGTATTACCAAATAAAGCCGATAAAATATTCAGTTACGATGTGCTCACTAAGCCCAAAAAACCCTAATCAATCTTAAGAGTATGACTAACCTGGCCATCTTGCTTGTCAAGTGCTGGTATGCCTTTCTCTTAACTGTATAATATACAATAAAAATACAAAATCAAACTCAATAAATACCAAACCTTGCTGTAATTTTTTATACTAGCTTGAAAAAAAACACATATTTCAATTCATAGCCCAATCATTTCAAGTTAATATCAAAAACCAACATAAGAGAAAAGGAACTGAGTAAGTTAAAATTGAAATCTAATGGCTTACAAAGCTACATAAATCAAAATTCCCAAACAACAATCATCTCAGAGCCAAATGCAAAATTGAAACAATCTTATGGACATTGGTAGATGCAGAAATCAAATTAAACAACATAAAACCAAATAGGATTGTTCCAACTCAAATAGATCCATATTATGGACAAAAAAACATAAAAATCCAACTGAAAATCTATGAATTCACACAGAAATTAGAGTATTGCTAAATAAGCCAAATCTTAAAGCCTACATGTTCTTAATCGCTTAACAGGATCGACGAATCATATACCGTACACATTCACGCGTAGATATATATATAGAGAGAGAGAATGAGGAGAGAGATACCTTGAGCGAAGAGTTGGAGCAGCCGATAACCAGAGAGAAGCAAATGGGAAGACGAAGGTAGAAGAACAGCAAAATTTATAAGCCAAACCTAAAACCCTAGCAGTGAGGTGAAGTTACATTTCTATCCATTGCCTTAATGGGCTCTCTCCTCTAATTGGGCCGAGTCAGTTACAGATTGTTTTGGGCCTTTGTAAGCCTGGACCGCCTGATTCCATTGGCGATGGGTAGGGTATGGGTCGGATTTTGTGATACCATACCCGGTCATACCCGACCCAATCTCTACATGTTCGGTCGGATATTATCTTATCCAATTTATTCATATGACATGTGTATTATAAGACAAAAAATTTTGGGAACTAAGTAACCATTGCGTATAAATTTAAGTAGCGAAAATATGAAACTTTAGAAATTTTTCCACATCTCAAGTCTCAACAATCCTTTTCAAGTTTTTTCTTTTCAATGATCAATAAACTCAAATAAATTGTATGATATTATGAGTTATGAGTTATGACCGTACAACTTTTTAATTGTAATCGACTTATTATTAGGTTTATAATTATGAATTTATTTATATATATAAGATCGGATAGGGTTC